>JANRGW010055264.1:0-33355 GCA_024733675.1 Psilopsiagon aymara | reverse complement strand
GGGGGGGGGGGGGGGGGGGGAAGAGGGAGACTTATCGGTGGTAATGTTGTGTTAAGTGCATAGCTTCTGATGAGTTGTTCTCTTATCTAGTATTACGTATGAATATAAAACAAGTTGCTTGTAAAGCTTGCTTTAAAATTAAATAAACCGCAGAAGAGGTAAGTGGTGACTTCTGGATATGAGTGCATCTAGCACAGCCTGCTAAAACTGAATTCCACTATTATGAATTTTAAAACTAAGTTTTATGCCTGGGATTTTTAAGCTGCCATTATAGATTTAAATTTTAGGGACATACATTTTCCTTCTTCTCCTCTGCCTGAGTCAATCTTCCTGAAAAATGATGAAGATTGGAATTCAAGAACACAATGAAAATAACAGGAACTGAGACCAGTAGAGAAGACTAATCCTCTCATTACTTTCTCTGAACACTGGGAATTGTGCTGCAGAATATCCTTCATTACAATCTAGAATAAGCTGAATTTATTCCATACCAGAGCTACCGAGGGAGGGATTTTGCTGCTGAGTTGTAACATGGGCTGTGATGGTCTGATAGAACAAACCAGGTATGTACTGTGTCAAATGTCTACAGGCATGTATTTTTCTGGGTGTTACTTGCCTGTGCTCACCTTTGACACCCTGGGTTTTGGAATTTGCCTAAATGGTAGATAGAGCACTCCAATCTGCGGGGCGAGGGCTGGGAATGTGGCATGTCTGCAGCAGTAACTGTTTGGATTGGACTGACCTATGAAAGTTAAGTTTGGCTCCACTCAGATATCAAAGCTGTTAGTGGCTTCAATCCTCTCGGACAGTTCTTGTGTACTCTATTTACTTGAGTTGATACAGAAATTTTCCCCAATCTGGTATTCCACACTGCAGTTAAAAAATAGGCAAAGGTGCTGAATACCTGGATTTCAGCTGAACCTTCCGGTCCTATGTGTTTTGTGAACCTAGCTGTTAGCTTGGGCTGTAAAATGGTGTGAGAGCCAGGGACAGAGCATTCTGATAAATGAATCCTGAATGTGGTTGTTAACAGTTTGTTATAGTTCATCCAGGTGGGTGACTGAGAATGGGATATGGACTTGTTGCTTTCTCGCTGTTCTTTCTTCTCTATTTGCAAGATGAAGAGGCAGTGTTAGTTACTGCGAACTCCTCTACGAAGAGATGGTTTGTCTTTTTTCCCCTGGATGATTAAAAGAAGTCTGGGAATTGGGGCCAGACTTGTTTTCAGTTCTGTACAGATTCAGAGACAGCACTGGAGGAGCTTACAGTCAGTTATGTTTTGAAATCAGCTTGGCAACTGCACATACGGTGAAGAAACCTCCTTGCTTCCTGCTTGTTAGCAAGTTGATATTTTTCAACTTACATGCATCAGCATAAATCAGGATTGCATTTTGTCTGCTGTATAGTGGCATCTTGTTGGCTTAAATCACTTAAGTAGCTCAGTTAAACAGTTAAAGGAGGATGCTTAGTGATATGTATAAATGGCAAGTAGAAAGGTTAGAAATGCTTTTGTGTACTCTGTACTCATAGGACTTAAAAGTGATTGTTTCCCACATGCAAGATGTGTGCTATTAACTTGCATGCTATTTTTTCTACTTGAGTACTTATGTACTGAGAGCCTGCTGATCAGACTCATCACCTTCATCCTTATGCAAGACTGATCTTATAAATGCACCTCCTGCTACTGCCACCCCCAAGAATGTCTTGCAGTAGGATGCTTTTTTGGAAGGTGGGCTGAACTTGCTCTACCTGTGGGCTGCTGTCAACAATGTTTGTCCAACTTGGTTCAAGTACCAGCTGAACTGTTCTGCAGGAATTTTTTGTTGGTAGTCTCCACAAAGGAAAATTTTAGGAAGCCTAGTTTGTTGCAGTGTCTTATGTAATTTCTGTAGGAATCTCGAACTGCTAGAAAAGAATCTGATTGCTTTTGAGTTTGATCTGTCAAAGAGTGTGCTTTCTATCAGGACAATACCCCAGCTATAGTGTGAAGTCTAGAAAGCAGCTTGTGTCCCTTGTTGGGCTCTATAAAACATAACTGCTTTCTATAAGCACTTAATGGCTCTTTTGAAAGAGGAAGTTCAATTTATTTTAGTTTTTGTTTTTTCCTCTTGAGAGATTTTTGTGCAGCTGCTTAACAGGTTTGTTAAGGTAACTGTCTGGAGAGCCTTTGGCTGTCTTAATGTAAAATTGATTTGTGTCAGATTGAATTTATGGCTTCTGGAAGCTACAGAATGATATGCATCTTCTCATGCGCTCTCCTTTGGCAGGCAGGCTTAGATTGGTGCTCATGGGTGCTTTGATTCACAGAAGCATTCACTGCTGATGCACCAAGTGTACAAATCTTTCAGTCCCTGTGTTGATAGAAGCCCTCGAGGGGACTTTGTCACTGTAGGGTTTTTTGTCTGGTTTTTAGTTGAGGATTCTAATCTGTTTTTTTTCTTTGTGTGCTTGGCATACCCAATTACATCAGTGTAGCAAGCATCTGCTGCTTTTGTTCCTGATGTGTATAAATGAATTGTAGACTGTTGGCACCAATGTTCAGCTACAAACACTGTTGCATCCTTCTCTAATTACTGATATTTTTCTGGGTGTATCAAGAGTTTTTGGGGGATGTGCTCCAGCTGCAGTTGCAAAATCGTGTTTGTGCCTTCATGTTTAAATTTATAGGCTTATAGTCTTCCAGAAGAAATCCTACACTTAGTTCACTAATGCTGGGAGTTTTGGGGTCAGAAGTTTTGTTTTCAGGAAGACACACATGAGGGAATGTTTTACTGGTCTTCAGTATGTGATCTTAATATAGTAAGCATCATGGTAAACACAACTCTCTGTATAGTAGGCTTTTTTCAGTCAAGCATTTAGTCTGTTTGTCCCTAAAGAGGTTGTAGCTGAACTGACACTTGTGTATAGTCTCTTTCAGTAGACTGCTAGTTTCTTCCGCTCCCCTTGCTTTCAAACACGAAGGTTTCTTGGGCTTCTCTCCTGTGGAGCTGAGGAGAACCAGCTCCCTTGTATAAAGGCAGTAAGCCTTAGTACTACTGAGCTCCCGGCAGCATGACCAGAAACAGGAGCTCTCAGCAGAGCTGGTCTGCTTATCTCTTTTCTTCCCTGTTTGTTGCAGGTAGGAAACCTCAGACACTCATTATGTTGTTAAGAGGTCTTGTTCTAAAGCAGCATCCTAGCAGGAATACGTTCAACTTTTTGGCCCTACTTTTCCGGGCAGTTTTGCTTCCAGTTTACAAATGGAAATAAAATATCCTGCAAGACCACTTTGCAAATTCATGCCCGTGTGCACTTTTCTTTCAGACAGTGGTATGACTGTGTGGTGTGTTGAAGCTGAAACAGGGGCAGATGTGTCTTCTGAAAAGTTAAAAAAGTATCTTAATCATTTGGTTATAGTCTGTATTGACAGGTACATGGGAATCTAACCTGTAACACAGTGGGTGCATCTCTATATGCTCCATAGTGATCAGTTGAGATAATACCTGATGAAAAGAGAATTCGTGGTGATGTAACTGCGAAGTTGTAGTATGAGCTATATGTAATATATGTGATTAAGTACAGGATGGTGATAAACTTACGTCTCCTGGTTTCCAAAGCAGGTGAAACGTGTCCGCAACAGAGGACTAAAGCGGGCAGCTCCAGAGCAGTTGCAGTAGAAGGTGTAACTGCAGTGATTTGCTCAGAGGAGCATTCTGGAGTTTGGGGTGAATGATTTATGCTGTGGATAGCCGGTATATCTGACACTTCTGCAGCTCTGTGTTATGCCTCTGAGCTATCTCTAGCTCTAGTCTGCTTGGGGAAGGAAATTTACCAAACTGACTAAAGGTGGAAATCTTCAGACTTAATTTCCAAGATGGATGAAAGATCCCTTGCAATATAATGTTCCTGAATGCAGATGGAAAAAAAATGGAAAAGGTAGAGAAACACTTTAAGGACTAGAAAAGCTAAAAGGTAGCATGGGGAGGAAAATGATTCACAGGTTGGTTAGGTAAGGTGCTGATTCACAACCACCAAAAGTCTGTGATTGACAGAACAGTTCCTGAGCTACTGTATCATGTAGCTGTGCCTGTTAGTATAAGATGGTACCTATTTTGAGCTGCTTTTTAAATTTTGAATTATTAAATGGAACACCTTGGGTTACTTTACCAGAGCTGGTCAGGGGTCGTAGGTACTAGGTAGGACTTGGGTCTGGTAAGTGGCAGCAACAATGATGGTTTTGGCTGCCTAACTTTTATCTGTGCGCTATGGTTAACACCTGCTATGCATTCTGAAGATGTATTTTGAATATTCACAGCCTACTCTGTTATTCCCTGGAATAACAACATACAGTTAAGTGTCTGTCAGCCCTGACCTAGCTGATCAAGAAAAACTGTCAGATCATTGCCCCCTTACCCAAAATGGAGAATTAGGGAACAGCATGTTTTGACACCTCTTCTGGAGAAAGAGTGGTATGCACTATGTGGGCTGGTTGTCTAAAATTGCACATCAACACAAATTCAGCAAATGGAGAAAATCATTTAACATCTGCCCATTGAGTTGATAAATGGTAAATTGCTTGAGTGGCAGCACACTACCTCACATGTGCACTTGTAGCAGATGGCTTTGATGTATGCTGGAGACAAATGTGATGTCCCCTCTGCCCCCTCCCCCTTCAATCTCCAAGCTCAGCGTGAAAGGGTACATAGAACAAACTTGTGAATGCTTTGAAAGCTGTGAAAGCCTGAAGAGTAAATAAACTAGCCTATTTGCTGAAATTGTTTCTGCATAGGCACAGAGCCTTGTACCATGAATTTTGGGGGGTGATTCACATTCAGCAGATTGAGGAGGGGTAGCCTGCAGGCTGTGTGCATTAGCTTGATTGCTATGACTGGGGTTGCAGACTTTGCCACACATAAATAGTTTTCAACTGTTTCTTCAGAAGTCAAGTACTGGTTGTCCAATTGCTTCTTACATGTGCGTTTTTAACTCCCCCCTGGTCTGTTAGTGCTTAAATCATGTTATTAACAAAACCATCTGAAACCAGTAAGGAATTTGTAATGTGATGTGTTGCAGTTAATCAGTGTGTTTCAGAAGGCAGACATTGTTCTATTCAGTTTGCCTTGTAAGAAAAAGAAACAGTTTGCCTGTAGGTAGCTGCAACATCAGTATATGCATTAGTGCATATTCTTGACAAATATTTAAGTGCTGTGTACAAAATTCAGTTTCTTCATGGTGGCATGTTTTTACTTGTATTTGCTGACTCTTAGTCTTTTTTTGACCATTTCCTGACATACGTTTAGTTGTCAAGAAGATATTGACAAAAATTTGCCAAAATGTATGCATATATGTTGCAGTTCTAATGTAGACACTTGTGTTTGAGAAAAGGAAGCACATTGAACATGGGCTTGTTTAGAGCTGTGCAGGAAGCAGATGCAGACTTGTTGAACAGCTGAACCTGTGGTTCCGGTTGCTTCAGTCATTTCATCCATGCCCGTAGGCACATGAAACCCATAAGGTTTCCATGATAATGTCTGTTTTCTTCGTGAAACGCTAAAGGAAAATTATGTATAATGGTTGTATCAGTAGCCAGAGGTCAGTGTAAATGTTCAGTGTTATTGCAGTCTAGTGTTAAAGAAGCAGTAATTCTGTACAATTACTGTTGGGTTTAAGATGAGGCAGAGTAAAATTGCAGTCTTTAGTTATATGAATTGACATTTTTCACAATTTGCTGGGAAACTTCCAAAGTGGATACACTTTTCTGATGCAGGCAAAACATCAGTGTGTCACGTTCATGAGCTTTTGTTGTGTTTTCTCATGGTAACCTAATGTGTGCTGGCTCTGGAAGTCAGTCTGTCCAAAAATCCAGTGGAAATGTGATGCGTTCTTTGCTTCCTTCCTTGCTAGCTAAAGCTTCCTTTTAAGTTGCAAGATCTTTTGTCTGACGACCCTGAGTGTTTTTTGTGTTCTCTTTTTATAAAAGAAATTGAAGGCCGGCAGCCAAGTAAGAAAGCATTTAACTCATGAAGGCGCTGCTGTCATTAATTTTAAACACGTCAGTGTGGTGTCGGTCAGCTTGACTGCCAACAAAGAAAACTAAATGTTCCTATAAATCATTTTATTGTCCTAATCCAACCTAATTAACTAAACTAAAACTCCTGTTCTAATAGAGCAGCCCTTCCTGTGAGACATCTGCCTCTTTCTCAATGGATTTTAGCCATCACTTTCTGCTGTAGTGCAGAAGAGTTGGTAACCATAATAATGTTGAGTCTCTCTTATGATCTGTGGGGAGCTTGCTAGGCATGAGTGAAGTGGGAAGTTTAAATTCCAATGTGCAGAGTTTTTGTTGGTGTTTTTATTTTTTTTGTTTGTTTTTTTGTTTTTTTCTTGGAAGCGTTGCAGACCAGAAGAAAGCAAAATCTCTGTTTCTAGAAGTGGGTTAGACCTACTTCCTCCAAGCCTTGCAAGCAGCAGCTTAAAAGGCTGTGAGAATTTTTGGATCTGCTTCTCCAGTTCATTGAGGTGCTCCTTGCATTGAAGGTTTGACCTAACAGTGTTAATGTAGTTATGCTGTGAGCTCCTGACCTGTTCTTGAGCTGTTGGGCTGAAGATGACTAAGGGAAATGAGCAACTTTGTCAGTGTGTGGGGAGAGCTGTGGCGTGCCAGAAGATGGTCCTAGATAGGCAACATCTGGCTCAGAGTAGTTGTAACATCTGCACAGAGGTAAATGTAGAACAACTTACTAAAGAAACTTACTAAATAAACAACGAAAACCCCACATGTACTTCAGGTTTTGAGCCTCAAGCTAGAATGTTTGCTATACCCTTATGTCTGCATAGGTCAAACCAGGGACATGCTTATTACAGAAGACAAATTTGGGGAATACACACTAGTTCATCACTGTGCAAAGCAAGCACTTGCAGAGATGTCAAAGAACAGCCCATTAAACAAAAAGGACTTTAAGGAAAATGTGGATTTTCTTGTTACACTTGGAGAAATCCAACACTGGTATAATTAACCTCTTGAAAAAAGAATTCCATCTTAGATCAGATTATTTCACTGGCTTTTTTTATGCTCTGCAGAAGGGGTGGTCTGCTCCTGTTCAACCTTGTGGCTTGTCAGTCGATAAAGGCATTTCTGGAGATGTGTTTGACACTAATCTGTCGTTGTGCAACAGGAAACAGTTAACATTTTTACTGATCTTCTGCTAGTTTCCAGGGCAGTAGCTGCCTATGCTGTCAGTGCTTCTGGGAGAGGTGGTACTCTGGAGTGGAGTCACTCAGTGCAGTGCTAGCTCCTGGGTAACGCTGGATGTTTGTGAATGTGGTGGTGTGCATCGCTGCCAGTTGCTTGGGCCTATGTCTAGTCTACTGAAGACTTACTACTTTTTAGTTGTGTTCCTTCCTTTTTCTGTATCTCTGCTAAAAAAGGCAGAGGATTAAAAAGTGCTGGTTTTGTGTATTCTCATGCCCCTTATCTGCAAGGATTTTTATATGTGGGATTTAGGGAACGCTACTATCTCCATTCTTTAAATGATGGTAAAACTGATAGCAGCTGCCTTTCCAGGGAATGAGTGGAGAGCAAAGAATTCAGGTAGGCTGGGATGTTCCAGTTTCAGTGTTGCTGTTGGGAAAGCAGCCTCTGTTTTATCTTAGCTCCTCTGAGACCTGGTAGATTTGTAAGCCATAGCCTTTAACTAATGCTTTGATTGTGAGTGCAGAGTGCTGGAATGTGGTTTTGTTCTCAAAACGGAGAGATAAGTGTGTTTAAGGGGGCAGGGGAGAAACCAAGGCCAAGTGTAATGCCAGCCAGCAGAAAGGATATCACTCAGAACTGGGCTACTAGGAGAGCCTAAAAAAACCCCAAAGCCACAAGTATTTACTTAGTCCACATTAGTGTGGGGGAGAGATAGCGTGCCTTCTTAGATGCAGCTTCTGTCAGCCTCTGGTAACATATGGCAGTTTCGATGACCCAAAATCACTGCACAGACATCTCAAGGGAGGGGGAGCACCACCGTGGGGGTAGCTGCGGGGTTTGTTTTTGAGTGATGGAAGGGGAGGAGTCTTGCTGCTCGATAAACTCGCTGCTCAACATACAGCGAGGCTGGGAGCTGCTGCACACGCTTCCAGGTTAAAGCCCTGTGAGAAGGATGGGTTACTGTGCAAACACAAGCTCTGCCTTGGAAAGATGTTGGGATGTCTGTCCCTTCATGCCAAGTAGAATATGGCACCTCAGTATTGCCTTGTTGCTTTCATTTGTCATTCAGACTTTCTAAAATTCTGCAGCCCTAATGTGAACATAAAGTCAGTGGCAGTGGAATCATGCTGGAAAAGCCCCTTATGGCTATTATCTGTTTTATCAGTCCACAGGGTTTTTGTCAGTCTCCACTGTGCTATCTATTTCCTCCAGAGGGAATTACTTGAATTCTGCAGCTTGAGACAGTTAACCATATAAAACAGACTGTTGTGTGGGCGACTGAAGTAATCTAGCCTGTGTCTCCCCACCAGAATTCTTGCTGGACAACAGAAGGCATATGCTTTGGCCATGTGTTTCAGATTGGTTTGGCAGGTTCAGGCTATATACATTAGTGAGGGTTTTCCAGTATTTGCCAGGAACTAATGTAGCTTTTTTTTCTGCGCTCAATTCATGACTTGCATTAAACTTTTAAGAACCTAAAAGATATGAGACAGCTTCTCTCAAATTAAGGTGATACTGGCCCATACACTCAAAAGCTTGGTGGATGCTGAGTACAAGCAAGGGATAGAAGCTGCTTTGAAAATACTCATTACTGCTCTGATGGATCTTGGCAGCCTCGAGGTGGAGTTGAAGGGATAGAGGTGAAGTTTAGTGCCTGCTTCTTGTTCTTTAACGTTTTAGTACCTGCCAGAAAGGTGGACATGGTGGCTTCCAGTATGAAACTCTTAACGTCATCTGCTAGAACTTGTAATGCTGCTGTACGTCTTGCAAGAGTCAGGGCTTTTCTCACTTCAGCTGCCACAGCAGTGCAGTTATGTCACATCAAGATTTGGGGCAGGGGGATGACATCTACTTGTGGGGAGAGAAAAAAGTCTGGAAATTTGAATGGTGAAAGCAGTGGAAAGGCAACCTCACTATTTTGGTTGCTGCAGTCCAATTTCACTATACTTTTTTGGGTCTTGTAGCATGATTCTGTAGCTCCTCAAGCAGAAAAAATCCTTCAGGATCCTTCATTCAGCATTCCACTTACAGTATTGTTTTATTAAGATACTTATATTTCACTGGTCATTGTGAATAGCTCATAGTTCTTTTTTTTGTGTACTTCCTAAAATATGGCTGTTTGATTTATTTATTTTTTTTTTCTTACTTGGAAGTGTCCAATTGCTTTGAGACCAGCAATTAATGTGCCTGTAAAATAAAGTTGAATTGGAGCAACTGTTGGTACTGAGCAGACTGTGAAAGCACAAATTGAAACACTTCTCATAATGTTCGTTTATTTGAAAAATGATTACACAATTCCAGGAAATTATTGTGGCATTTCACACTGAAAATAACTGGATTTAAATAGTGGAAAACAAAGAGGAGGGGAAATAAGACGAGGAAGAGAAGTTGGGAAGGGAAAGGACCACCCAGAGAAAAAGATTAATATTTCAGAGGAAATACCTTGGTCAACCTGATGGGCATTATTAACATATCCCTGCCCAGGAATTCCGCCAGTTTGCTGGTGGTCAGCACTCCACAGACTGGCCTGAGCTGAAGCCAAGGACCATCATGTTCACAGTTGGTGATAGGCCTGTCCATCATTGTATCTGCAACTGTCACAGTTTTGCGGAAATAAAGGAAATTTTTTTTGTGTGAAAGCTATTACTATCTGGTGTTTGAAATTGATATCTGATAATAGGAATATAAATATTGTAGTATTATGCTTAAAATGCAAGGTGTGAGGGACTCCTGTTCATTGCTTTGTTTTATTGATATTCTAGAAATATCTGAGACCTGCTCAGGGCTTGAGATCCCCTTGTTAGTTGTCAAACATGCATAGAGAAAAAGGTCTTCGTATGTATTTCAGACCTACAGTTCAGTGTCTTAGGAGGTCCCAAAGTGTTAGTGATTTCATTTGAATTGCATCTCAAGCTGATGTTTGTTCTTGCAACAGTTGTGTACCTGTATAATGGTTATTACAAAACATTATACATTTAAGCTGGTAAATTTAGAATCTGTGTACCAGTGATTATCAAATAATGTTTACCTCACTTTTCAGCTCTTGCTGCAAGAGTTGGAACAAAAAACAATGGCTTGAAATTTTGACAAAAGCTTCATTGCAGAAGTACTGGAAGGGATTGGGAAAGGTTATCTTGTTTAGTCAAAGAATCGTATCATTGAATGGTTGATGTTGGAATTGCCCTTAAAGATCATCCAGTTCCAGCCCCATGCCATGGGCAAGGACACCTTCCACTAGACCAGGTCGCTCCAAGCCCTGTCCAGCCTGGCCTTGAACACTGCCAGGGATGGGGCAGCCACAGTTTCTCTGAAGAAAAGCTGTGCCTTCTTCACAGCTGTGTGGGCTTCACCACTCTCACAGGGAAGAACTTCTTTCTTACATCTAACTTGAACTTTCTCTGGTTAAGTTTGAACCCGTAGCCCCTTGTCCTCTCCCTACACACTATTGTCAAAAGTTCCTCTCCAGCTTTCTTGAAGACCCTCTTCAGGTACTGCAAGGTTGTTCTGAGGTCTTCCAGGAGCCTTCTCCAGCCTGAACAAGCCCAGGTCTCTCAGCCTTTCTCCATAAGAGAGGTGCTCCAGCCCTCTGAGCATCTTTGTGAGCTCCTCTGGACTCTGAAAGGTCTGTGTCCTTTTTGTATTGGGGACCCCAGAGCTGGATGTAGAACTCCAGGTGGGGTCTTAATGGGAGTGGAATAGAGGGGGAATCCCTTCCTTCAGACTTTCTGTGCCGCAGGTGCACATTTGCTGGGTCATGTTGAGCTTCTGGTCAACCAAAATCCCTAAGTCTTTCTCCTCAGGGCTACTCTCAATCCAGTCTCTGCCCTGCCTGTATTTGTGCATTGGGTTACCCTAACCCATGTGCAGGGCCTTGTACTTGGCCTTGTTGAACTTCACAAGGCCGGCACTATCCCACCTCTGCAGCCTGCTCAGACATCTCTGAATCCCGTCCCTTCTCTCCAGCGTGTTGACCACTCCGCACAGCTTGGTGTCATTGGCAAACTTGCTGAGTGTATGCTTTATCCCACTGCCCACCTTGCCAACAAAGATGTTGTATCATTTGTCTCCAGGTAGTAACTCCTAAGCCTAAATCCTTAGCAAATGTTGAGCACTTGTTTAGCAAGCGCTAAAAGCTTTCAGTGAGAGGCGTATTGCAAAAGTAGCCTCTCATCTGTTGCTGTAAGTGCATGAGATTTACAGAAAAGAATTCTTCCAGTATGTGTTTTCAGTACTTCTATGTCAAATACTTTTGCTAAGTGTTAGTAGGCTTTTAATATGCATGTAGGTGGTGTTGATACCTCCAACATTCAGTAAAACTTTTAATGGTTTGTTCAATATTTGATCTGTAGCTTTGGGATCATTTAGATTTTTGTGAGAGATGACAGAAGAGTAGAATATATTCAGTTGCTTAGTTTAATCATCCCTAACTGTGGATTTGGTAGGTGAAGAGCAGCATGAAGGAATAGAGCTCATGAGAGAACCTTTTCTAGAAAATTACCCCCCTTAGCAGAAATCTGGGGAAAGCTTTAATTAACTTACTAATTCAATACATAAGTGTCTGCAAAGTGTTTTCTGAGCAGCAACAGTCATTACCTTTCATAATTGTATGCAGTTATATGGACCTTATATTTGCATGTATTTCCCTATTTGCCAATAGATTTCTCAGCTTGTTTCTCTCCGTCCTGAAGCTTTTACCGGCGCATTTACATTGTACAGTTAGTGCAATTACACTTTGACACCATTTAATCACTTGAAGTGAGTGTTGGTCTTTAAGCTTGAAAAAATGATCATCAGTGCCATGAGGAGTTTGTACGCTCAGTCTCAGAGGTTCTGAAGGGATCTCTAGGTCCTGCCCCCATTACAGAATCATAGTTAGAGTTGGAAGGGACCTTAAGATCATCTAGTTCCAACCTCCCTGCCATGGGATACCTCCCACTAAACCATGTCACCCAGGGCTCTATCCTGGATCTTTGCTGTGGCAGCTATGCTGTGTGTTTATTAATCAAGGCAGACTGTTCCTTTCAATCAAGGTTGATGTTTCTTTCCAAGTTGAGACTGCTTCTGTGTTGGGGTGATGTCTCTCTTCTGTTCTCTGAAGGACTTGCTAGACTAATAAAAAGGCAACATAGAGATGTAAACCTGGGAAGTCTTAACAAATAAGGAATTAAATCTTAACTGAGATGTACAACAGAATAGCAGTTGTCCTTTTCTAGTCTTGTTTCAAATTCTAGAATACTATTTTGTCTTTGCTATATCCATATCTATAGAGACCAGATTCTTTTGACAGGTAGTATGAAGTACCCTTTTAATGAGGAAAAACAGGCTGAAAGCATTCACTCATCATCACATATAAAACTGTTAGGCTCTTTCTGATGTAACTAGAGATCTGCTGAACTGTAATGATATCTCTGAAATCCTGGCATTTTAGCTGTAAATCAAATGTATTGCTCACTTGCTTGAAAAAACAGAGTGCGGGAAACCAAAGAATCGTAAACCAAAGTCTTGCTAGGATACAAGTTCCTATGAGGGTTAGGAACTTAATATAAATTCAGAGAAAACCATCTGTTTGGAGTCTAAGCTGTGAAAATGGTAGGTACTAGGTACTTCTGAACTAGAAACAAACGAGTGCCACCTGGGGTTTTCATTAAAAGCAAAACAAAAAATCCTAGTGTATGTGTTTACCTAGCCTTGTAATAACATGTTACGATACACTGCTTTTCCTGATCATAGTAAAGGTGTTTATATAGTGAAATGAATTTGATTATACTGTTTTTGTGGAAGCTGTATATAATAGACATATTCTTCTATTCAACAGGCAATCAGCTGTAAAGGTCAGCACAGTATCTCTTACACGTTATCCAGAAACCAGACTGTTGTAGTGGAGTATACTCATGATAAAGATACAGACATGTTTCAGGTAAGACTCTTTGCAATTTACGCATTGTTTTTTAAAAGCAACATAAGGAACCACAGTTCTGCATTACATTATTCTGGGTGTCGTCTGTGATCTGTGGAATTTCCATGATTGAACCCAGTTGCATTAATATGGGAGCACTTTGCAGTTTTGCATTCTCTGCTCTTCTCAAACCAGCACTATCATGTTAATATCCTTACTGCTCTCACTGTACTCTGCTTTTTCTGCAAGGACAGCATAGCAGTTTTACAAATATCACCAGAAATAAATGTGTGCTCTGTTTGAATTTGTAAATAAGCACAAGAATAAGCACCCCTCACCCTCAGTTAATCAAGTAGCTGGAGTAAAAAGGAAGTGGATAGGAGTGGGACATGGGATGGCGAAGGAGGAAGGTAAAAGCAAAGGTAGGGAGGGGAATGTGGGAGCTGTGCACTAAAGGAGGCAAACTAGTTGATAGAATTATAAAGAAAGCTGTTTCTGGATGGTGTGCAAATATACCAAATGGTGTAGGGCACTGTGCTGAGTTTCTCTAGGCACACATTTTTCTCACATGTTTTCTCTCCCCTATATGCATTTGTGTTTTTCAGAATGTAACATTCTGATAACTTATTTTTTTTTGGGGGGGGGCAGTACTTTATTTTATATACGAGAGACCAGAAATTCTGCACAAACTAGACTGATCAGGTTTGTCTTGTCAATGACCTCTGTGATTAGACCCTCTTATCATGAATTATCCCTCCTCATTCAGTCTTTCCTATTTAGAAGGGTCTGTAGTTGAGTTGTTGACAGACACTCTATCAAGACGTCTGTGCTTCATGTGGCTTCTGATTTTTGCTCTATATAAATTCTAGCATGTCTTTGGAATGGCTAAATCCAAATGGGGTTCAGTTTAAAATAAATACATAATCTTGTTCATTTGCTGCTTCACAAAGGATTGCACAGCCAGAGTGAACTGAAATAGGTTTTCCTATGTTGACTGGTAAAAGAAAAATTTAACCCATCCTTTTGGTTACTGTGTGATATTTGTTAATCTTTACAATATTCTTTCGTGCCTTTATTGGCTTCAGTGAAACTTTCCTTTATGTAAATTCATAGAATCATCAAATGGTTTGGGTTGGAAGGGACCTTAAAGATTATCCAGTTCTAACCCCCTGCCACAGGCAGGGATGCTCTTCCAGTAGACCAGGTTGCTCCAAGCACTGTCCAGCCCAGCCCTGAGCGCTGCCAGGGATGGGGCAGCCACAGCTTCTCTGGGCAGTCTGTTCCAGTGTCTCAACACCACCATAGTGAAGACTTTCTTCCTAATATCTAATCTAAATTTTCTCCTCTGTCAGCTTAAAACCATCCCCCTTTGTCTTATCCTTACAGGCCCTTGGCAAAGTCCCTCTCCAGCTTTCTTGAAGACCCCCTTAGATAGTGGAGAGAACCCTTGCCAAAGAAATGGTCAATGAGACAGGATGTTTTCCCAAAGCTATGAGTATCTCATGTATTTTTGGATGCTGAGAGGTTTCACAGGCAGAAGGGCTCTGTGCACTCCAGCCAATCATTGACATAGAGTGCAACATCCCCTCCTTGTCTCACCAGCTTGTACTTCCTGAGGAGCCTGTATTCTTCATTCCAGCACTCCAGTTGTAGGAGGCATCCCCCCAACCTTTCTATGATGCCGATAAAGTCATAAGCCTTCAGGCATGTGCATGCCTCTAACTCCT
This sequence comes from Psilopsiagon aymara, assembly GCA_024733675.1. Classification (NCBI taxonomy): domain Eukaryota; kingdom Metazoa; phylum Chordata; class Aves; order Psittaciformes; family Psittacidae; genus Psilopsiagon; species Psilopsiagon aymara. Next base: position 18,558 of record JANRGW010055264.1, on the reverse strand, counting down.
CTTGCTTTTCCTACATCCTGTGTTCATTGACATAGAGGCATTTAATTTGGGCCCATCAATTTAGCTGTCTTATTGTCAGGAAAGGCTTTCAGTCCTTTTTGTTGTTCTTCAGCTGCTCCCTTGCTATCCTGCAATCCCTTTTCAGGCTCTGGGCATCTTCTGCTGGCACCAGGATGGAACTGTCAGGAGTGGGATGAATTGAAGTTCCCCTTCCCTGACAAATCTAGTTAAAGCCCCCTTTGCCAGCTTGGCAAGCTGAAGTATCTGAAGGTGCTTTTCCCTTTCTTTGACAGGTGGTCTCCAACACACCAGGTTACTGAAAGTGAGTTCCATGGTCTCAGTAGCTGAATCCCTGGCTGTTGCACCAATTCCTGTAACCATTTGTTGATTTGCCAGATTCAACTGGCCCTTTCAAACCCCTTCCATTCATCTGGGAGAATTGATTAGAAAACTACCTCAAAACAAAAAAACAAAACCAACATTTTGAGAAGCTGTTTCTGAAAGCTGGAATTAAAGAGTTGTAGAACAGCTGCGTTTCTGGTCGTATCATATAGACAGCTCTCTTCTTGATTGTGTGATACTGTAGTGGTGCTTACATCTTTTACTTGGGGGGTACTAGTAAAGAATTAGGTCAGTTAGGGTGCTGAGCAGTCATTCTAATAAAATCTAGCAGTCTGAGGCAAGGAGATACATAATAGGCAAAGCAGTGCTCCACAGGTCCAAGTGACCCTTGTCTAAGGCAGTAGGTTTAAGGTAGCTAATTAAGGATGCTTGGATCTAAAGCAGTTTGACTTAGCAAGGAAGGGGCTGGTTAAGTATAGCTAACAGAATATCTTCCCCTGTTTCCCTTTGAGACCCGCTGGTGCTTTGTGGTGGTGGAATTTGCACAGAGTCATACACTGAGATGGCTTGGGCTGGCTGCCTAACCCAGAGACCTACTATACTTCCACAGCTGGCACTGGAATGTACATCTGTTGATGCACCCTCACAAGCACAGCTCGTGCTTTCTCCTTCCAGCAGCTCCTGGGTGCCCAGGGAAGTTTCACAAAAGCCCTAATTTCAGTCTGTGTGCTAATTCACCTGTGTGACTGCCTATGCTTCAGGCAGTTATCTGCCATACATTTATAGTTAGGTGACTGGTTTAGCTTGTAATGGGTAAAACTATCCCATCTTAACAATAAAACTTTTTTGAGCTGGATCTTGTGTTGATGAAGTGTCTCAGTCTTCCTGGTCCCCCCTCAAATAGCTAATGTGTCAGGGTTAAGGCTTACATACTGCTTAAAATTTCTCTTTCCAGTGCAATCCGTTTCTTCTGTCTTGATGTGTAGACTGTCTTGCTGTGACTTGATCTCAACTTGACCTCTTAGCAGTATGTCCTGGTTCATGTTTCCCCTCTCTGTGCTGTCTTCTGAGGATTGTGCTCCACATATTGGCCTAGAGGGGCTGATGGCTGTGAGAATTGGAAAAGGAATAGTCTGGTAGACTGCTCAAGCAATGCCAGAGAGCAGCTGAAGAGGTTTCCATTATTTAGATAAGCCATTAGATTTTAATTATACTCAGTAACCTGAATGTGAACAGTCAGATTATTTGAGGACTGATTTGTGCAGCCCAGTGATACATGATGACAAATTACACATCCTCTATTGATCCAGACAGTAATATCTTACTGTTGATCAGGCATCACTTGAATAGGCAGTCCTTGGATTTTGCTGTTTTCTTTTGAAATATATGTGCTTTTATAGAACCCTAGCAAGGATGGGGAAGCTGAAAAGGGAAGGATAATGCCTGGATCACAGAATTACCTTGAAGCTTAAGGCCCCTCCTTGGGTGCTGCTACACGTATTATTTTGGGCAGATAACTTAATGTTGGTTTGGGTTTTTTTTATCTCCGTCTTCCCCTCTGTGAAATAGGATAGTAGCACTGCATGATTTCACTAAGGTAACCATAGTAAGAAATGTGATAAGCTTAGAATGGTGGCTGTTAGTAGCACCTTAGTCAGTGGAACCTAAAATAGGGAAATGGGACAGCAGAGGTCTTTGTTTCCTTGGTCAGGGTACTATTTCTAACCTGTGAATAACATGAGAACAGAAGTGATGTGTTGGTGACTTGTATTCTGCAGTTTTTCCAGAAACAAATGGGAAAACTGTAAAGATTACAAACCCAGAATAGCTTCTTATTTTATGTTTTCCAATTTTATAACCAAGAAGGAGCATAAGTAAATGCTTATTGGAAGTGAGGCATATATGGGAAATGTGTGGAGACTGTTACTGTTGTTCTAAGTACCATGCAGCCGCTCACTCCCTCTCCCCTCAGTGGTATGGGGAGAACTGGAAAAAGGTAAAACCTGTGGGTTGAGATGGTTTCATAATAAAAATAAAATATAGGGAAAAAGAGTAAAACCTAGGAAAATACAAGTGATGCGCAATAAAATTGCTTGCCACTGATACCCAGACCGACCTGAGATCAGTCTCTGCCTGGTGACTCCCCCCAGTTTCTATACTGGGCTTGATGTGCTATGATATGGAATACCCCTTTGGCTAGTTTGGGTCAGGTGTCCTGTCTCTGCTCCATCCTGGCTTCCTGTGCCACTCCTCACTGGCAGAGCTTGAGACTGAAAAGTCTTTGGTCAGAGTAAGTGCTACTGAGCAGCAATACAAAAACATTGGTGTGTTATCAGTGAAATTCTCAGACTAAAGCTGGAAGCAGCTCAACCAGCTGCAAGGAATTAAAGAACTCTTAAAGCTGAAACCAGAGCAACAAGGGACAGTAAAGAAGCTCAGAAGGCATTGAGGAGCAGTGTTCAGGCTCTCTAAATACCAATTTTGTTGACATTTTCTATAATAAAATGAAAATGACCATATTTTCATGCATAAACTCAGCAGTTAATGAAGTGTTTAAATCATCATGCATCACCAGATGTCCTAGACATCTCTATAATTCTGTTCTTATGTGCTGAACTGTTCTGCTCTGTTGTGTGTGGTTCGGGTTTTGATTTTTTAAGTGTAATTCTCTAGTGAAATTTGTGTACAAATGCTACTATATACCTGTGTCTTGGTGACATTTAGATCAGATTTCTTCACAAAGTAACAAAAAGAGAATGTGCTAATGCATTCCATCTGGCATCTCCTGGAGTACATGCTGCAACATCTATATGCTGCTAATAATGAAGATCTTTTCATTAGAGTTCAGTAACCATTCTAGTCATGATGCATCAGTTAGAGCAGAACCTGCTCCTTCCTGGCTTGGTTGGATGAGAATGGATTGATTATACCTGTTCATATCATTATAAAAGGAAACAAAATGTGTAGCCTGTACCCTTAATAACTACAAGTTTATACAAGAAGCAGGTACATCCAATATGTAAAATTGATTTTTTTTTAATTCTTTTTTTTCCTGAAGAACAGCCGTTTAGAAGATGCATGGTCCAATTCTCCCTATCATCAAAGTGAAATTCTGTTGAAGTCCAAGAATCTGTAGCTGTTAAATTATCTGCTGGCAGATTGCCTGGTTTTGCTTTGTCTCAGGAGTGAGTGTTTTTAATAGCACTTCTTTGATTGACGGTAGATACTAGCAGATTGAGTGACTGCCCTGCTTTTACACAGCTTTGAACAATAACCTGTAGTGTAGACAACAGAAGTGGTCTTATGCATCAGTGGGAAGCTTTATAGTTTGTTGTTGGAAGTAGCTTAGTGAAATAATAAATACTACACAGTTAATAAGAGAAGTCCCAAAATGCAGACTAAAACTACTGGAAAGAAGACAGCTTTCTGTGCTATTGAGGAAAATGGAAGAAAAATGGGTAATAAAGTCTGCAAAGAGTAGCTTTGAATAGTGGAACCAAGTCTGCAGTGACTGTAATCTGACTGCAAAGTCAGATGAGTTAAACTTCTTGGTAGGTAAATGCTGATAGCATCAAGTTCTTCATTTGTTCCTGAGGGACTTTTTTTTCAGGTGATCTCAACCCCAGAATTTTTGATCTGCAGAATGAGGAAATTGCCATGAGAAGGCCACTTCTTAAGATAATTTCTAGTATTAAATTGTAGCACAATACATTGTTGTGCAGATCCTCTAGAAGGCTTTTTCAGTAAGAGGGGTACAGGGGGAACAAACAAAACCCCAAGCAAACAAAAGCAAATGAAGAATTTGAAAGATCTTAAGGTCCTTTCCAGCCCTAACTATTCTATGATTCTAAATGAGGTACAGACAATATTTTAAGGAACAAAGTAATTATATAGATTTTAGTGCTTGCCTATTAAGTGAAGCATCCAGATTTTATGTTGGCTGATTAGTATGATATGAGGAAGACTGGGAGCAAACAGTAGTGTGTTTGTCATCATTTAAGGGAAAATAAGGTAGGTTTTTCTCTTAATTGCATCTAAAAGCTGTGTCATCTATTTGAGAGACTGCAATAGGCAGAAACAAACAAATGCATTTCATGTTCATTTCTGGTTATCCTTTAAGAGACTTCACATACAGATACAGTCAAAAGTTATGAATAAGCTTCATGCTCCTAGTCAGTGCTGACTCTTAGCAGGAATTGGATGGGAAATAGGAGTGTGTTAGAAATAATACTGTATTATAGAATAATACTGTATCACAGAATATAGCTTTAAGTTTTAGCTTCAACTTGTCAAGTTACGTAAATCAGAAATGTCCCATATTAGTCTTTAAACTCTGTCTCTTGGGTATTCTAGTAGTCACTTTGTGTGAAAAATCGAAGTGCATACTTTTGATTAGGCCTTTCTTAGTATTTTCTCAGCACTTTCATGTGCAGCGAGCTGATCACATTTTATACTTGAGTTGAGACTTGTGATGTGGAGAAAGTAACTGGATGTGTCACTTCAGACGTGAATTTCAACATGTCTTTAACACTGCAAAGTAGAACTGAGAAGTACGGGAGTGATCCCTGTATTATTGCTCTCAGTTCAGTTGTGGCAAGGGTTAAGTATTAATAATGTCACTTCCCTTGATGCTTGAAAAATGTTTCTTTACAGCAAATTTAGTTTGCAGAGATGTGTCTTAATGGTGAAACCATACATGTCTTCCCGTAGCTGGCTTTGAAGAGCAAGAAGCTAAGCAAAATGTAACTTCTAGGGGACAATGAGATCATGTTTAGTCAGGAGGTTATTTTATATAAATGTAGATGCCTGATATTGCAGGTAGTTTCATGTGAAAAATACTCTGAATTTTCTTCTGTTTGATCACAAGGTGTGGATAAAATTAATATTCTTTTCCACTCCTTGTTCCTCCGCTCCACTTTCCTTGTTACGTCGAAGCTGGTATAATGCTAATTTTCCTGTAGAAATATTGGTGCATCTTCCTGTACATTTAGTTGGCATTCAGATCCCTCTGTCCATTTTTAATCAAGTTTTCTGCTCTAGCTGCTTAAATATTTTCAGGTGTAGAATTTGTAGATGGCAAGATAAAAAAATATTCTTGTCTACTGATCAGCTGTGTTGTCTTTCTGCTGAAGAAAGTTTCTTAGCTTCTTTAGTTCTGCATGTGCATGATTAGGAATAATTTTAATCATACACTGGGTTTTTCTTGGAAACTCTTCTATCCTATAGCTACACATTCTGAAAACATGCGAGTGGGTATTTTTGTTATGATGTATTTAAATAACTGAGTTCTGGGTCTAAAAGAAGTGCTTTAGTTTCATGGCAAGCTAACTTGGAACTAGAAATGTGAATAAAACTTGTCATTTCGAGTTAATGTGTTTTGGGTTTTTTTAATTTCTGGAATGTAGCGGTAAGTAGCTTACTGTGCTTGGGTTATGAAACAGCAAGGTGATAATACATCCCGGTTGTTGACGATATTGTAGCAAACAATTAACTGCAGCTATGTTGGGCAAGCATGTACATCAGTTATAGTAAGTGAAAATTTGTCATGCCATGTCAGATCTGCCTGCCTAGGACAAATGTGAAAATACATATTAGTCTCCGTTTGGGTCTTGCCATCCAAAAATTCAGTAGGCAGTAGTTTAGCAATGTCATCAGCATTAACTTGGCAAATTTGTATCCTTAATGCTTACTATTTCTGTGACTATTCCTCATTTTACTGTTATGTTAATTTTTTTTTTCAGGTTGGGAGGTCAACAGAAAGCCCCATAGACTTTGTAGTAACAGATACTATTTCTGGAAGTCAAAATAACGATGAAACCCAGATTACCCAAAGCACCATATCCCGTTTTGCGTGCAGGATTGTCTGTGACAGGAGCCCACCATATACAGCAAGGATTTTTGCAGCTGGATTTGACTCATCTAAAAATATATTTCTTGGTGTAAGTAATAACAGTTATGTACAAACAAACTGGTTTTTATTCTCCTGTTTTCTAGCCCCACAATTTCCTTGTACTAGTTGATAACTTACGCTGTCATGAGACTTTTATGATTTCAATATACCAGCTGCAATGTTAAGTAAAAATGGCAGTTTTATGTGCCTGATTTATTACCAGTGTGGACTCATGGTCATAATAGTCTTCAACAATGAAACTCTATTTTAGTAATTTTTAGTGGATATTCTTTAGGTTTATTTGATATATTCTTGTTAGTCATTATGAATAAGCTGCTATTGCAGTTGTGAGCACTGCAGGAGCAGATCAACTGCATTATGGAAAAGGTTGTGCCTTTACAATAGTATTCCAGTAACTAGGAGTATCCTACAGACTTTAAGCCCTTAAGTCTTACCTGGCCTGCAGTGAGGGGCACTCAATTGAGTTAAAAATAATATTTCAAGAGAGAATAGTAATGGAAGATGCATAAGCAAAAGATGTTACCAGTCTGGCCTAAGGTATTAAAAGTGCCCTTTTATTTTTCCTTTGTAAATGTGTCTAAGTATTGCCAGCTGGTGAGGAAATGTGCGTTAGACAGCACTAGTAAAATGTTAAGCATGTAAAACTTTTTCAGTCCATGCAGTTTTAGACAAACCTTTTCTGTGCTGGGGTGATTCTCACATGCAGGAGAAAGCGGCAAAGTGGAAAAATCCTGATGGCCATATGGATGGATTGACAACTAATGGGGTGCTGGTTATGCATCCAAAAGGAGGGTTTACGGAGGAGTCTAAACCTGGAGTTTGGCGGGAAATCTCAGTCTGTGGTGACGTGTACACTCTCCGGGAAACCAGATCTGCTCAACAAAGGGGGAAACTGGTAAGTCAAAAGTAGCTGGTAATTAAAACAATATAAGGGATACTTGTTTTCCTGGTTTCGACTGGAGGCAGTCATAGAGTGACTGCTGATGCTAGTGTCATGGGTAGTGCTGGGTAGTGGGCACTGAAATAATCTAGGTAGGTGTGTGTTACAGTAGATTCTGTACTGCTCTTCTATTTATGATTATACAGGAGAACACTAAGTTTACTCCTAATGCCACTTTTCCAACTGAAATAACACAGAGTGTAAAAGCTAAATAAACTTTGCACTTGAATCTTCATCTCTGAAATGTTCTCCTGAGACATGGGGACATCTGGAAATAACTGCATGGAAAGTGCAGTCTTAAAAGGAAGAGTCCACTTGCATGCAAAACAAGTTTGCATAACACAACTTCTGTTTGATTTACCTGCCACTGGGACGATAAGAGAAGCCCTGCTAAGTATTATGTTGTTTTATTCTTAGAAGCAGGATGGGCTTCGCTGCCACAGGGACATGTGGCATGCATAACTGGGAAAGGGGTTCTCATGAAAGCATGTGTCTGCTTTTCATAGAATCACAGAATGGTTAGGGTTGGAAAAGCCCTGAAGATAATCAAGTTCCAACCCCTCTGCCATGGGCAGAGACATCTCACCATAGACCATGTTGCCCAAGGCTGTGTCAAACCTGGCCTTGACCACCACCAGGGACGGAGCATTTACCATTTTCTCTGGGCCACCTGTTGAGTCCCTCACCACCCTCACAGTAAAGAATTTCTTCCTTATATCTAACCTGTACTTCCCCTGTTTAAGTTTAAACCCATTACCCCTTGTCCTACAATCACTCCTGAAGAGTCTTTCTCTGGCATCTTTGTAGACCCCCTTCAGATATTGGAAGGCTGCTATGTCTTTCCATAGAAGATGGGAAGGAATTCCCATAGCTCTTGTTGTTAACCACCACCATATAGAATTAGCCCAGCAAAATACATAGGTAGCCATATTTCCAGGGAGGCAGATGACCTCCCCCAGAAGTCCTCTTTGGCTTCTAGGTAGGTTAGAATGCTGTCCTGCCTGCAGACCTGGAAAAGCCTGTCCTGCTCTGTTAGGGTTCAAGGGTCATCTTCACAGCAGCTGAAGATGCCCCTTTTTGTAGCTTTATAATCCAGCTAGTAGACTTTAAAGACTAAGAAAGTGTGTGTCGTGGTGGGGAATATCTTCTCTTTTTTGTGCCAAAGTTCCTTTTGTGTTGCTGCCTTAAGTTTCTGTTAGCTTGGTGGTGTTAGAGATATCCCACATACTTGGAGAAAACTGGCTTTCCAACTTTGACATTGGCTTTGCAGAAAACTGGCTGCTCAGAGGGGTTAGGAAAATGGAGTTTGACTATTTTGTTCAGCTTTCAGTAGACAGCCTGCTGCACGTAAATTGCTTTGTCACTTTAATGATGGCAGACGAACATTGCCTTGGGGACTGGGACAGATGATGTTGCAATTCCACCCTTTGTATCTGGTTAACAGAACACCTTTTTAGTGCTGCTGAAGAAAGGCATACTAAAACAAATAAATTCCCTTGCCTGCATCCAAAATGACTTGAATTCTCATTTAAATAAAATTACATGGCACACTGGTATTCATGTGATCAGTGTTCGTTGATTGGTTTCATAAAACCAAATGCACTCTATATAATGAATTGAGCACATTGCATATGAGAGAGCTTTTTGGTTTGCTGTTTGTGGAGGAATTATCTGAAAAGTGCATCAAATCAAGGCTTCTCTCATTTCTACTTCAATTGCTGAATTTTTCTGCTGGAAATGCTTTACACTGGTAACCTCTTATCTGTAGTCTGGATTGTACCATCTAGGTGTTTTGTGCAAGGATGATGCACACTTAATCTCCAAATTTAAACTGGATTTAAATGTAAATGCCAAATTGGTTGTCATTCATAGCGTTCTCAAGTAGACATGATGATTTCCTGTGACCTACTTTGTGTATTTGTATTTGTCTGTTTGTTTTGCCTTAGTACTATTTTCTATGTATTTTCTATGCATAAAGCCAGTATATGTCTGTTTTCCTCTTAAATTTCATAAAGAATCTTTTTAATATGTATTCATTGTTAACTGGTAGCGGTAGTAGAAGATGCTTATATGCTTGTGGCATTAAAATAAATGAAAGAATGTTTCAGCAAAATACAATGTGTGTTTGACATAATCTCTTGAAAATATTTTAAGTATACCTGCATTTGGTCAGATAAGAGAAACCTTTAGGCAGTGCACATTGGGTCTGTATTTGCATGCGATAGTTCATTAAATAAAAGGTCTAACTAGTTGGAATGGTTAATTGTTCAAAAGTTAAGCCTGTGTGGCTTCAGTTGCAGAAATTGTTGCTGGAGAAATTCAACTGGTAACTCACTCTGCTGTAATGATAATCTGTGCAAGTACCCGTGCACGTAGCTTACATTGCATTTGTCATTTATCCCTAATGTATCTCTAGGAGAATTTCACTGTTGATGAGGTACACGGGGGAGTTCATGCTCCTGCAAAATACTTTACACTTACCACAGGCCAAAAAAAAAGGTGTCTGAATGGAAGCTGGTCTCTTCTGGGCAGCAGTTTTTAGTCTGAAAAGGATCTTTTGCTGTGTGAGCAGCCTCTGCCAGTCTAATGGGAAAAGAGTTCCAGGGGAGCAATCTACTAATACAGCCCTTAGGGAATGGCAAATTTCCTCTTCAGTCAATCAGGACTTACCTTAACCATGACAAAGGCACTCAGAGAGCAAAAGTAGCATGCTGAGAGGTAGGGGTTATTTGTGAATAAGTTAGTGATTGCTGATGTAATACCTTTCCTGAATTGCAGGCAGGAAGACTCTGTATAATTACTAATATTGACATAGCATATAACAATTGCAAAATTAAGACAAAATTAAGACCAGTACCAGCACAGAATGAGATGCCAGTGCTTGTTATAATCTTAAATATAGGATAAGATATAAGAGGTGGATTCAGGCAAATGAAGGGGTCACAATGAAACAATAGGAAAAAATTATCTAATGTGCTAGAGATGGTAACAGCTTGGTGAGAAAGACAACACATTTACAGAACTCAATTGTTTGTAAAAGCTCTCAGGCTTAACTACTTGTCCTTGTGTTCTACCATTAGGTAGAAAACGAGACCAACGTCCTACAAGATGGCTCTCTCATTGACCTGTGTGGAGCCACCCTTCTGTGGAGAACAGCAGATGGACTGTTCCACACTCCAACTCAGAAACACATAGAAGCTCTGCGACAGGAGATAAATGCTGCCAGACCACAGTGTCCGGTTGGGTTAAACACTTTAGCATTTCCCAGCATCAACCGTAAAGATGTGGTAGAAGAGAAACAGCCATGGGCATACCTCAGCTGTGGTCACGTTCATGGCTATCACAACTGGGGACATCGCAGTGACACAGAAGCGAATGAGCGGGAATGTCCTATGTGCAGAACCATTGGCCCCTATGTGCCTCTCTGGCTTGGTTGTGAAGCAGGCTTTTATGTGGATGCTGGTCCTCCAACTCATGCTTTCACCCCTTGTGGACATGTGTGCTCTGAGAAGTCTGCAAAATACTGGTCTCAAATACCACTGCCTCATGGTACTCATGCATTTCATGCTGCCTGCCCTTTTTGTGCAACACAGCTGTCTGGGGAACACAACTGCATCAAGCTAATTTTTCAGGGTCCAGTTGACTGATACCGCTTTACAGTGACCACAATAACATTTTCTTTAACAATTTACTGTGAAGATTTTGCCACTAACTCTAAATTTTACCTTTTTTTATAATGTTATTAATAGGGTGGTAGGGTGGGGATGGGGAGCTGACAAAGGAAATTGTGAGGGACTGTGTTGGATTTGGGATACATTGATACCTGGAACTTGACAGATATCGGTGGTGTTGCATGCTCAAAAGCAGCATATTCATGAAGTCTTCTTGGTCCAATTGTAGTATATTTGTAATCTTTTTATTAGTACCCTGGATCAGAAAAAGATGTCTTAATGATTTTTTTTTAAGCTAAGATTTTTTAATGGAAGGTTTTTTTTCTTCTGAACTTTGACAAGCCTTTAAAACCTATTTTTCAACTCTAGAAGGAACATACAGAATGTAACTGTCTTTAATTTGAGATATAATTTAACTTGAATAGTTTCTCAAGGAGCTAATACAGAATGTGCGGACAGCCATAGGTGAATGTTCACTAGAGGCAATTGGATATGCAAGAGAAAAATCAGCTGTCTAAATTGTACAGTATAAAAGCTATTAAAATATCTATTATGGTATAACACAGCTGGCCAAAAAGGCATCAAAATTACTTGAAACTGAGGAAATCCTGTTTGCTTGATTTCCTTTCAGTGTAAGATATCCACTGTTCATTATGTATGGTATATGGCTGATTTTTATTTTTTCTCCCCCTTCCCCCACTTTAACCTGCATCTGGTGAAACGGCTTTACTTTTTTACATACTTAATTCTGGGTTTTAAGCCAGTGTTCTGTATATGTGTAGTCCAGCCTTTTTATTTCTGCTTAACTTAGCTTGTCCTAACTGCTCCTTACATGCCCAGGACCATTGGGTTCATTGAGGTGTAGCAACCCTTTAAAAACTGCATTAATGAAGGGGTAGTGCTGCAGCAAAACAGAAGGTTTAGGTACAACTTACACAGAACTTATTTACATACACCTAAATTCAGGAAAGCACTTAATTTGTGTTTAGATACAAACCCATGGATGGGACTATTTAGATTCTCAAGTGCTTCAATGGATTGTGGTTATATGCTGTTATGTTTTGAAATAAAAAAGCAATTAGGAGTTGGGTTTTTTTAAGCTCACTTACTAGCCAAAATGCTGTAAGGAGAGTGTCGACTCTGGTTCAGCTGAGTATTTTTGTTCAGTTTTCAACCTGCTCCCATCTGTCACCTTTTTTTGCAGATTGAGTTGTGTTTGTATCCATTATTTTTTTTTCAAATGTGTGCAAATCAAACAACATTCAAATGTAATCGGATATATTCACCAGAGTGGTACATCTGAAGTGGATCACTTGAAATTCCTCACTTTTTGAGAGCTGATAAATGTTTACTATGGAAAAAATTAAATCAGAATTTCATGCGATGTACCCTGCCCACTGTTAGTTTCATTTCATACAAGGTGATAACGCTTTGATTTCTGATTTAGTTTGGGTTTTTTTTTTTTCTTTTGGTTTCCATACTTTTGGTATCTGAGGTATCAATCTATCCAGGTTAAAAAAAAAAAAGTAAAGAATTTGGGAGAAAACATCTTCAGATGAAATTGATCATTCAAGCTCAGTTCTGGTTAATCAACTATAGCTCTTTGCTATATTTGTGCCCTTTGTATAAATACATAATTTATATGATTTTAATATATTCTGTATATATATACTTGAATTGGCCTGTTCATATTTTGGTTGTAAAGTTGTTTTATAGTTAACCTTATAAACATTTTACATGTCCCATCACCACTGACAAGGGACATGTACTTTGTCTGCTGCTGGTTTTAGTATGATTTTGCTGTATAAATGTTCAGCATTTTAGTAATTCGGGAATAGCTTTTCTTTTTATGCTTTTGCTGTTCAAAAAAAGAAAATCTGCAGCATTTCCTCTAAATATCCCAGACTGTACAGGTTTTGTTCCACTCAGTGACTGGAAATAGGGTGAATCTTGTTAATCTAAAACTATATGCTTCTTCCTAGTGCCTTTTCAATGAGATCATCTTGTGAATTCTGTATTCTGAGTCCTTACCCCTGCAAGACAACCTTGTGGCTAATCACCAAGAGCAACAGGCCAGCCAGATTGGGAAGAAATGCCTTTGGCCTTCAGTTCCTTGTTGTGGTTTCTGTCATAAACATGAAGGTGCCTCTTTCTTGTTTATATTCAGTACAAGTTCCTCAGGTCCCATATGCATACGGCAGCATTATTTCTATTTAGCATATACCTCATCTGCGAGAGGCAGTCTCACCTCCACCAACTCCTTACTGGACTCTGTGAAACACTTTGTTCCTCACAAGATATGCTATGAAATACACTTTCAGGAAATGTTCTTTGCTGAATTAAGGCCATGAGCTGTGTGTTAAGGCTGGTGGCCAGAGGTCTCAAGCTCCATGTATGACGCCTTCCCAGTTCTGGGATGGTAACTGTAGTAGTACTGAGCGGAGCTGATCTACACTTGCATGTGTGGTCTCCTGAGCATAAATGTATTGTAAACATGCAGGTTCCCAGGTATCCATTACTGAGCTGCTTTACTTTCTTCTTTCACTGTTGCAGTTTAATTGCTGCTTCAGGGCTCCATATAGCTATACCTTGTGCAAAGTGAACGTACAGTGTCAGAAGAATCCTCACTGCAAACACCTAGCACACCATCTGGTTGTGGTGTGTTTGCATTGCATGAAGTGGAAGATCTATTGCTGGTTTGTATCCAAGTGAAGCATCTATTTTAAAAGACTTTTGAGCAAGACTATTGTTTTCTTTCTTGTTGGCAATTCTGTGTAACACAAGGGAGGAAAACTCTCCTGTTGGCTGGGAAGTAAACTTCCACAGTTCCTTTGCATGGATCCAGGTACTTTGCCATTAACAGCATTCAAATCTAGGGTGAGTCCTGCAGAGCTGGTTTTGCTGGGGAAGCAGAAGAGTTTGTGGCATTATTTTTCTCAAACACTCCTGCTGCACTTACTGCTCTAACGGAATGAGTGTCTAATGAAATGAACTGTTGAGCTGATAGCCCTTTTCTCCTTCCCTCATCAGTAAACAGATGCCTTCTGGTCTGGTAACTCAATAGCAAAAGTATTTGCTGGGTAAATAAAACTACTTTTGTTTGGAGTGAGTAAACTTGAGAACCACTCTCAAACTTTGTTTTGGAAGCTTATTCCATTATTTCGGCATTAACTAAGTTTCTTATGTACCATTTCAAATGCTGGTAAAGTGTTCTGTAAGGAGGTTTTCTTTCACTTGTTACTGTTGATTCTATTTGAATGCTTCAAAACCAGCTTTGTATGTATAACTTAGAGGTAAAAGTATTTTTCTAGTCTGATCTTTAAAAATAAGTGTCGTACCCATGCACGCTGGAGCTGTTACACTTCCCTTCTTCCTGGCAGCTTTTTGATATGAGTGCTGGAGTCTAAATAGCCATCTGTGTGGTAAGTGTTGTTCTTACTTTGGATTGTGGTCCAAGTAGTATGAAAGAGTTAGCATGATACTGCATTTTAATCACATTTTTCTTTCCAGGTGTGGTCACTTTGTGTGTCAGGGTGCAGTAGTAGTAGTGCTGTATTGGCAGAGTAATTATAGGAGGATTTTGTTTTTGTCCTGTGTGAGGCTGGGGATGGGGCTCACAAGAGACTGAAACCACTGTTGGGCCAGTTCCACTAGGGACAAATCCACCCTGAAGCAAAGGCATGCCAGGAGCCCATCAGAAACATGATCTGAAAGCTGGTTCGTACTCTAAAAAGGATTTTCCTCCAGTTCTTTGGGAAGCTCTAGATGGCATGGAAAGGCTGTGATCTTCCCAGCAAAACACTCTGGTGTTTTAGAGGCATTTCCTGGAATTTGAGTGTTCTGCTTCAGAGCCTGAGTGCAGCCCAGAGCTGCTGAGTGATTACAGTAACAAACTGCAGTAGTCTCTGAATATAACCTGTTTTTCTTAACTTCATGCACCAGCCAGAGGAAACTTGGTTTCACCTGTGGCAACTCTCCCTTTAGTGTTGTTGCAGTAGTTGGTCACTTTGGTCACCATTTTTTTTCCTTCTTCCGCAAGTGGAAGGAAGCTTCTCCAAGACTGTCATGTTTCTGTTCATCCAGCTTACAGTCTCAACACAGCTGTGGGCTCAGAGAACTGTTGGTAGCAATCTGGTTATCATGAGAACCGAGAGGGGTGTTTAAAGGCAATTTAGTGCGGTGGGAAAACTGACCTGGCTCGATTCCTGCTCTTGCTTAAAGCTGAGCTGCAAATAAGCTCTTGAAAAGTGCCGTGCTTGTCTGTCCATTGTAAAGGAAGGCTCTGTCACAGGTGGTTAAATCTTGTTTTCACTAAGACTGTTGCTAACATGCCATGTGGAATGCGAAGCGAAATTGACAAGTTAGAGCTGTTGATGGACACAGGTAGGAACAGAAGAGTCTGTTGGGTACGTGATTTGAGTTGCTGTGGATAGCCCAGCATTTCTGCAGTATTCTGGCCAGGGATTCCTCCTCATTTGCTGGGTTCTCAGCCTCTCATGAGTTCTTGGCTCCTCTCACTTTCTATTTATCCATGTAGTTGCAGGTAAACAAATAGAGCTTGGAAAACAAGGAAGAGGAACAAAAAAAGATACCTTTCAGGCTTGCTTATCTCTTCAAGATAAATATAAATTGGAGTTGCAAATGTCTCTTATAGATTTTCCTCATTCTAATTTTTATGAGGATTCTTTGCAAGCCTTCACACCTCATGGTGTGAATTGAAAGAAAAACATGGGAGGTAAGGCTGTTTATTGAGGGGTTGGGGGAATGGAGAGGGTATAGTTTTTAGGATGAATTCGCAGTAGTTTTGCCGGCTCTGTGCAAACCACATGCCACTGGCTACAGCAGACACACTGTTCTTGAAAGGTCAGTTGTCAGCCTCGGCAGGTAGCAAAGATGGGTATTTATTTTTTGTGTTGATAACAGTTTCCATTTATTGGCAGTGGAACAAAAATACAAGTTGCTTGAACAATCAACAGGCAAAACTGGTGGCTGTCAAGATTTCCTTTTAACAGGGCATATTATACTTTTCTGGTGGGTGAATCAGTTTTCAGGTTCCCTGAAAGTTTGTTCTGTTCATGTCATGGCAATTAGGGATAGGTGTTGCTTTCCTCTTGGATTAAATAAGTGATGGAGAGCCCCTGGAAGGCACCTTCTTGGGACCCAACAGTAGGAAGAGTCTCGTGCAGGAAAGTCCAGCATTGGTGATGTTTACCTTTCAACAGTGTTAGCAGCTGCTAAACTTCTGGGTATATTTGTAAAACTCATCTTTTATATACCGTATGACATGGACTGAAAGAATTTCTTTACTGTTGTACCTGTGGCAGTACAAGCCATTTTACAGAAAGAAAATCTCAGTATTGTCACTGACTCCTTCAGTGTTTTCTCCCTGCTGGTTGGCTGTCAGGGTTTAACTTTGATTTGCAAAATATTAATAATTTAAACAGTTTCTCTTACACTTTTATCCCCTTTCTTCTCAGCACACAGAAACCTAAGCTTTTGAGGATTCTTCCGTATTCAAGGTAGTGGAGTGTACTCAGGTGTGAGCACCCTGAAATTTAAGTTAATTCACTTCCCTGATTTTTAAATTGAACTGTTTGTTTTCAATGCCAACTGCCTTCTTGCGGTGTTAACATAATTGCTAAATAAAAGCAATTTCCAGGAATAATGTGCTTTGTGGCTCTTAAAATTAATTTCCATGATGGTAATTCAGTGTTGTTTGCGTCTGTCTATTCATCCCTTTTTGTATGAAGTCCCTTTGAGTACGCAAGCTTCTTTTTTTTATTTAATGAGCTAAAATGAATTATCAGCCTTTCTTGGTAAGCAGGAAAAAAATAAATGTTGATGTGAGAATAGAAAAGGGAAATAAGGATATTTTCAACTTCTTTTAGATGTGGTTGTCAGCCAGCTGGCTATCAGGCTTCCTTGTAATTGAAGAGCACGAAATACTTTCCAGGGAGGATGCTCCCATTTGAATGTGAGGGGGAAGCTTTGGGTTTGTGTGTAACTGCGTGTCTGCCTCTCTATAGAAGAGCAAGCCCTCTCCTATGGGACCGGCACTGTTTGTGCAGGGGCTGGCTCTA
This sequence comes from Psilopsiagon aymara, assembly GCA_024733675.1. Classification (NCBI taxonomy): domain Eukaryota; kingdom Metazoa; phylum Chordata; class Aves; order Psittaciformes; family Psittacidae; genus Psilopsiagon; species Psilopsiagon aymara. The sequence continues at coordinate 1,614 of JANRGW010055264.1, read as the reverse complement.
CTCAGGTCATCCTGAATGGTGCCAGACACACACTCTACAGACATGGTCAGGCCGGTCTCTGCCCCAGTGGGTTTCTGAAGAGTGATTCTTTGCTTGCATTGCAGTGCTTGGGTGGAGAACAGCAGTTCACACCTGGCAAAAGTTAGACATGATCTGATTCTGTTTAAAGCAAGCAACTGGAGAGAAGTAGTTCTGCTGGGGATGTTGGTGAGGGAGAGGTTTCTGCTCCTCCTTTGAGGGGGAGACAAGCCTGGAGGCAGGAACAAGGACTGAGTGGGAGGCATGGGGAGCTCTTGTAGGTGAGGTGGCTGCTGATAACCCAGAGAGAATCCTATAGTACCCCATCGTAATAACCTTCTGTGAGCTTTGTGTGCAAATTCCATGGATTTGTGTATCAGTTCCATCAGATAACAGAAGTTTGGCTTTTAATTCAAACCTACAGCTTTCAGTCTGTTCTCAGTTCACTTTCTGCAAAACAACAGGACCAAATGTCATCCTAATGATCCCATTCCCTTCCTGCTTTTCTCATTCTTCTAGCTACCTGATGAAAGATGCTGTGGTCTCTTTTCACTCCCCACTGAAGAGAGTATGTATTCTTGCCTCTCTGTTACCTGGCTGTAAAACTTCACTTAGTTACTGCAGCTTGTGCTGTTCAGAAGTGATTTTTGTGAGAGGTTTCCAGAGCATTTGTGATTACTGCTTCTCTTTCCCTTTCAAGGTGCTGCTGTATGGATGCATACTTTTAGGAGGAACTTAGGAAATCTCTTTCATGTAAAGCTAAGGCAGACAGAAATTTGACATAGGAGTCTGAGCCTTTTATTTCTTTTTAACTTGCTGAAAAGTCATGTCTGAAGATGGGCTCAAGATGAGCAAATATTTAACAGCACAGAAGAACTCAGTAGAAATCCAACTACATCAGTGCTTAGAATTATACAGGATCATAAAATGGTTTGGGTTGGAAGGGACCTTAAAGCTCATCCAGTTCCAACCCCCTGCCATGAGCAGGGACACCTTCCACCAGACCAGGTTGCTCCAAGCCCCGTCCAACCTGGCCTTGAACCCTGCCAGGGATGGGGCAGCCACAGCTTCTCTGGGCACCCTGTGCCAGCGCTTCAGCACCTTCACAAGGAAGAATCTGAATCTCCTCTCTGTCAGCTTAAAGCCATTCCTCCTTGTCCCATCACTTACATATGTGAAGAAATTGTGAGGTATTTGCCTTACATGCTGTTTTGCTAGAACAAGCTAAAGCAGGCTGCAGGGGCCCTCGCCTTTGGAATAAGTGGAAATGTGCAACTCCTGGTAGGATGAAGAAGGCTGTACTGAAGTCTAAAACTAGCCTCAGACTCTCTTGCTGTATGCTGAGGTGTTGGGGACTCTTGCTGCCTGTCCTGGGTTCAACAGTAGCAGTCATTTTTCTCCTTCTTCATAGCTGGTGCAGTGTTGTGATTTTGACTTTTGGCCTGGGAACAGCACTGATAACACCGGTGTTTTCAGTTACTGCTCAGTAATGTTTACTCTGACCAAGGACTTTGTGAGTCTCATGCTCTGCCAGGGAGGAGGGGAAGCCGGGAGGAAGCAGAGACAGGACACCTGACCAAAACTGACCAAAGAGGT
>JANRGW010055263.1:10246-34959 GCA_024733675.1 Psilopsiagon aymara | reverse complement strand
AAAAAAAAAAAAAAAAAAAAAAAAAAAAAAAAAAAACAACAGAAAAAAACAAACAAAAACCATCAAAAGGGAACACCACCAAAAACCCCTACCTTTATAGATACTTAATGTAACTAAGAAAGTAAGAGAAAGACCACCCCTCCTAAAGCCATCAACTAAAATTAAAAAAAAAAAGGGGGGGAAAAGAGGGCAAAGCTTAGAACATCTATTATTATAACCTCAAACACATACAAGACAGGAAGAAAACCAACTGACAGTTGCTTTTCAATGTATGAGATGATTTACAGAAAGAAATATTCTAATGCTATGTTAAAGGTCTAAACTACTTTGAAAAAACTCCTGTTTTTTTTAAAAAAAAAGTCAATGTTTTCTACCTATAACAGTCTAAAAACAAGCTAAGAAGTTCCTCACAAGTTGTTTAAAAGACTGTTATAAAAAGGCAGCAAGAAAGTAACATTTGAGCAGATCAAGGCTGCCAAATCAGTTATTTAAAGCATAAGAAGCCTGGTGGAAACAAAGTTCTTCTTCTGAAAGTGTGAGATATCAGCTTTTACTCCGCTTTAATGATCACATGAGTGAAAATCTATGGTTTCACCTGAATTTAACAGCAGCATTTCTGCCCACCATTCACCCTTTTCTTTTGGATATAATAATCTCATTTCACTGGTAGAAGCTGCACCCCAGTCCCATGAAATGACAGACAGCTCAAGAACAGCTAAGGAGCATGAAGAAGGCATAAGAGCAGAGGGCATTATGCTTTTTTTTTGTTGTCAGAAGCAATATCCTTTTCAAATTTTCTAAAATAACATGAATCATGCTACAACAAACAACTGTTTGATGGAAGACTGGAACAGAAGACCAATATGTGGATCCCCCACTGGATATCTGGCTGTGCATGGATGTATGCTGCTTGTTACAGCCACAATTTGAACTAGACCCTCAAACCCAAGAGTACTACAGTGCAAGCAAAGCAGGTCCAAGTGAATTGTTCTAGGGTTTGCCTCAGCTGGAGGGTGCTTTTTGCATAGTTTGCAAATTATGTGCTAGACAAGTTCTTAGTCTCTTAAGAACTGAACCTTAAAAGGAAATTCTCTAAGGAAGCCTGTAAAATGTTTATATGTGAATAAACAAGAAAAAAAATACACACACACACATCCTTACTAAGAACATAAGCAGCCCATCTGAGCTCACATAAAGCAGTCATAAAAGATAACACTAGAAAAACTCAAATCTATGTCCTTTGATTGTGTGAGAGAAAATTAGAGAAAGATAAGCTTTTTTTTTTGCTGCACAGGCACATGAAGAGTGAATTGATTCTGCTTTGAAATATACAGACTGCTCCCATCAACTCCCACTGAAGTCAGAATTTGACCTACTGTGTACTTTATATTCACATCAATGAAGTAGGTAAGAATGCAGAAAATTGCTTTAGAAAGATGTAAAATTCTTTACTCATTCTAAAATAAAAGGACAGCTTATTTCTGTTAAACAAAACTGATAGCCATTTGGAAGAGCTTAAAGGAGGGTTAATTGGCATACAGTAAACCTGAATTTTGACAGTGAGGACTTCTAGCAAAAATGACATTCACTTTGGTGGTCTTAGGACTGTAGAATTAGTTTACAAGAAAGCAGAGAGGGGATTGAAATCAAATCCTGAATGTCACTGATGAATTACCAGATTAGAAAGGCCTGACTATATGAAACATATTCTTGCCCAAAGTCAGAAGACAAAAAAAAAAAAAAACAAAAAACCAAAAAAGGGGGAAAATCTGTAGCTGAGCCTGAGTTATAGATTAATAGAATGAATGAAGGATCTTAAAAAAACCCCATAAAAATCGGTAAAGCCTTTCTTTCTAAAACCTCGCTCATAGAACTTTTTGCCAAACTATACTCAAAGCTGGGAATATGAACTGTTAATAAGACCTAACTCAGAGAAATGATTAGGATAATCAATTCACAGCTAAATGAAAGTGCTTAATCTATCATTGCAGATGTGAACTTCAGAAGATTTTCTGGAAATGGATAAGGTAGGATGAATTTCATTATTCTGAAACAGAATAAAAAAGCAAAACAGAAGAAAATGGGCGCATACACAGTTGTTAGCTATCACCTGTGTCTAACTCAAGTCACTGAAGTTTATGAACTTCAGGGAAGTTCAGATATAGTCTCTTAAAGCTGAAAGAAAATAGTAAAATCTGTACATAAATAAATTTAGAAACATCTAGCACCAATAAGATTGTCTTCATTATGTTGTGGGGTTTTTTTTTGTGGGGCTTTTTTTGGTTTTGTTTTTGTTTTGGTCTTTTTTTAAACTAGAAAACTGCATTGCTACTTCTTTCTTGGCCTGAAGAACGAGTACTGCAGTAATTTCTTTTTAAATCCTTGTGTATGGAAAGCAGAGAAAACTCCAAATTGCAAGCCAGCTGAGATGCTTGTTAGGTCAGCCTATCCCTGTTTCCCAAAAATAAAAGGCATCTATATGCATTAAGCATTTTGGTAACCTCTAAATCAAAACTTCATTGTGTAATACCTTAAACTTACAGAATTTGCCATTTTACACAAAATTAATAAAACACTACTGAAGAAAAATAAGACTATTAAAACAAAACATTAAGTCTAATGTTTCTCATCTAGAAAGTTGTGTCTAAATATACTACATAAAAAAGGCTTGAAACAGGAATTTTTTTCATACTCAAATACAATTGCACATGGTGATAAATGTTTTGCACAAAATATATTAAGTATCTGAATACACAAAATGAATCTTTAGTGCATGGACTTAGAAACACATGAAATCTAATCTAAAGTGTAAAGTTAAAACAAGCAAAACTTAGCAGCTTTCTTTCTAATGAAAATATTTGTAGTTTAGGACTACAACAAAAGTGTAAATTGAAAACAAATCCTATGAAGGTTGAGGTGGTCAACATTAACTCTACCTTGAGCCTCTATTTCAATAACATGACTTGCAATATACAGACTCAAGCAATGCTTAAGTCCTTGCCAGACTGAGGTCCTACTTTGGGTGTCACAGGCACTTCTGAAAATAGAAGGTCCATGCTGATGTACACATAGGATCTTTAAATCCTTTGCCACTTCTTGTCTAAAAATATTTGCCACTGCTATAATGCTAATTATTACGTTAAAATCTCTCACAAGTGGTAATTATGATTTAGACTATAATTTAACACTGAGAAATAAAAATAAAAGGTAATAATGAAATAATAAAAAGGTAATAGCCTTTTGACTGTAGAAAAGGCATGGGGCTTCAAAAATATTCTCAAGGCAGTGAGTTGACAGTACAAGTTACACTCCTTGGGTTTAAGTGTTCTATGGACTGAATATTCTTCATTCAAAATGGTTTTCTTTACAATCTGACAGTACAGAAATATATAAAAAAAATATATATTATTCTTTCCTGTATAAAAACTGCCATTCTCCCTTTATACTTTTCACAAGAAATTTCTTGATACAAAACATTAGAAGACCAAAATAATGCTTGGGCATGAGCTGGATGCAGAGCATACATGGTTGTTTTAAACAACTGAATTAGATACCCAGCTGAATGGGTGTCCATGAACACCAAGTTGTTGTCTCAGTGAAGCACTTGGGAACACTGTTGTGAGCACCAGGACCTCAGTGTGTTAGGTACTGTACAAATAAAATAGAAGGACAATCCCTCTCCCTTTTTTTTCACTGGCAGAGGCCCAATGTAGCTCCATTGATTTCAGATGTATTAGCAAGGAAAGGCCTGATCCAAAGCTCACTGAAGTCAACTAAAGTCTTTCTGTTGATCTAACAGGCTTTGGATTAGTCCCTAAATAAGAACAGATTTTGGCTCAGCTAAAGGATTTCACTTAAGCCCTCTGCTTGTTCAAGCATCTAGTAGAAGCTAAGAGAACACTGCGGTCCTACTGAGTAGGAGGCTGTGTTCATTCTGAACTATCCCCTTTAACAGATGTATGGGGTCAGGAATCCCACAAAATAGAGAACCATCAGTAAGTGGTAAATCTGAGGTGGGAGGAATTAGGAAGGCAGCTCCAAGCTGAAAAATTCTGATTTGTGCTATTTAAGCAATGTTCCATCTTCTTTAAGCAGGAGTGTAAAATTAGACAGGGAGTTCATGCAAGTTTCCAAATTTTACGCTCGTAAATTATTTAAAACCTTAGCACCAAGTCCTGCGATAAAATTATATGCATGTATTCGCCAATTCACTTCTGTTGGACTCTCTGCAAATGGGGGCTGCCTTAAATCTAGGTATGCTTAACTTACAGCTGCATGTGGAAAGGCTCAAGGAAAGTTTAAACAAATGTAATTGCTTAAACGAGTGTAGCCACAATAAGCTGGTGGGCATAACTCAAGATTATAAGGGAAAAAGCACTCTTTACTGATCTAAGAATTAAATGCCAGGGTTGTCAAAGAATTTCATGGTACAAATCTCATCTTAATAGAGAATTTTCTGAATTCTCCTCTCTCACTTTCATGGCTGCTCCAGCAACCGTTGTCAGTTATAGCAAATGCTCTGTTTACGTAAGAAAGTAGAAGACCCCAGTCCTAGGCTGTGCACGAGAAATGTTTAGTGCCAAGGATGTACAAAGGTAACCATCCATAAAATAATTTGAGCTCTTTCCACAAGTTATGTGGCCGGCAGTTTAGGACAGCACTTGGCACAAGTTTGAGCATCTGGAGTTCACAATGGACTTCAGGCTCAGAGCAGCTGGGAAGTCAGCGGAGCAGCAGGAAACCACTTTGTCTTTCTCTTTCCTTTGCTCCCTACCTGGGCTGTAGGTAGGAATAGGGGCACCAAGCCATTATGCCAACTCTGCCGACAGACAATTTCCCTGTGTTCGCTCCTTATGCTGGGGTAAATATAGCTTCACAAACAATACAAGCACAGCCAAGCTTTGGGGCTGTCACTTATAAGCCACCCATATGTAACAGTAGAAAATGAAGAATTTTCTACTTCCAGCTCCACACATACCTGCACCCGAGGTGAATTTCTATATTTAGTGCAAATAACAGCAGCCAAATTCCTTAATTTTGAGTTTACTGCATCAGTCTAGTCTCTCCAAGAGATTTGAGTGTTAGCATTTCAAGAAATTAAGTAAACTGAAAGCACAAATTAATTTTTCTCTGAGGCTCACATTAACATTTCAAAACCACCAAAGGAAAAAAGCAATTCAAAAATTTCCTGTATAAATAATAAAAAATCTGGTGTCTATTATTATTTGTCCTCTAAAATGTAAGGCACGATGAAATTTTGTTCAGAAATATTAGGAAGTATTAGACCCTTATGAATGTCTTTTTGTAGATCCTGCGAGTCTTAATGGCAGTAGTTTCTATGGGAATTGTCAAAAAATTAAAAGGTTCTTTTTGTGTATTTATTTTTTAAGATAAGAGAATCATGCTTTGTTTTCATTTATGTTGATGCATTTGACCCAGACTTTGCACATCTGAAAGCAGCAGTGCCCCTCTTCTTGCTATGATTCCACACAAGAAGGACCAGGATCCTGTGTGAATAGTGTCTTCCTCTTCTTTCCTCCAAGAAGGAAGAACTGCTCTTAACTGATTTCCACCCCCTTCCTTTAAATATCTCGACATTCCATCACTGACTCATAAACAAAAGACAGACCTTTCATAAGGGCTGTAACTGTGATCAAGTCACCCAGTTGGGGCATTTGAAAATGTTATTTTAAGTTCTGTAGAAACTCAAATTACTGAATCTAGATCAGTATGTTTTTTAAGACTAAGAGCAGTATTAATAGTAAAATAGTTACACAAAATGTTATAAATTTTCCCCTCACCCAAAATGGATATACTGCATTTCATAGTTAACAGAAACCTTCTAAATATGAAGCAGACTATTCATGAAACTGCTGCCAGTTCTGGAGCCCTAAGCTTTCATTCTTAGCCACCACTGCCTGTGTACATGCTGAAAACTCTTAGGCAACAGCGCAGGGGGTACGATAGATCTCATGCCAGGACGAGAAAAATCAATGTCCATGTTAAAAGACAGAACTACTGATGTGCAAGGTCACTAAGCAGCCTGTTCTATAGCCCTGGAGTACTAAGAAAATCCTAAGGAAGAAAAAGAATAAAAAAAACCCACAAACCGCACACACAAAAAAAAGTCAAACCAAAACCATACAAAATAACACTGCATTGCACAATCTTGTTCTACAACATCCAGCATTACCCTTAGATGTCTAAGACCTAAATATGAACACAGAATCATATGTAGTGATTCTAGTCACTAGATGGTGTGACTAGAGCTTCTGGAGTTCTCAATGTAATATAGACTAATAGTGATTAGTCTATATTACTATGCTTGTCTTAATCTATGTTAGTAGTCTTACTCTATGTTATTATGCTTGTTCAGGAAGATAGAAAAACAAAACCAGCCAACCAACAAAAAAACTAGTAAACAAGGGATAGTTATATATATACTGATACAATAATTTTTTAAACATCGGAAACTTCACTTTAGAATTGACATCATTATGCTGATATCACTAAAGAAGCCTATAATCTTTTATTGTTTCCTTCATAAGTCTAATTAATTGAAAACAATACAGAGTGTATTGAAGTGTATTAATTGAAAACAGTACTGTGCAAAAAGGCTATTTGGTTTGCTTATTTTCACCTTTGTTGAAAAAAGAGGAAGCTTTGAAATAAGCAATTCAATTTATAAATGCAGTATATCCAGCACTGCTTTTATGAAATTCAGGGAGGCCAACAGGAGAAAGCGCTTGAATTTTTCTACATAACCCTGCATTCCTGGAGTATCAGAGCAGTCCAACAACAGATGAGCACTTCAAACCATTCACAAAATATCTAATTATTCACCCTTGTGCCACTTGTATAGATTACAGGTGGGAAGAATTGCACATCAGAGAGGGCTTGCTACTTGCATGAAGTCCTATCAAATTTGGTTCGGCACTTAGTTGCTCCCGAGTAGACAGCTGTATCCTTACTTCATGTCAACAAACTGAGGAGATACAGGCAGGCCACCAAATTAACAGATGTGTTCCCATTGGTCATACTTGTTTGGATCATGCCTGCAGCTAGCAGGATGGTTACGATGGCCATCACTGGTTTTTGATATCATCTTATCCATATGACTATACTGCTTTGTTATAATTCCTATAACATCAAAAAGCTGCAAGTCTAAGTTTTTACATGTGTTTTCACATGTATATTTTTATCCTTGAAAACATTTTAAAATACTCATTTACACCTACTGCATGCACAATGACTTGCACAAGCCAGTAGAAACCTCCGGTTAAAATAGCAAACATTCATTTGAAGATGATATCCTAAACATATAGACACTAATCTGTTTCAAAAAATCTTCAATTTATCCAGACTTATATGTACATGGCTTAATTTTTTTGTGAATAAAAAATATACAATAGTTTAAGTGAAGAAAGAAGTGAGAAAATAGGAGAAATTACTCACTTCAACCTACAGAAATCTTCCTGCACTCCCAGATCTAACTTTAGCAATCTCTAGTACCAGTTAATTAAAAGAATCATACAAGTTTGAGAAAGACAAAAGTATATTTAGACATCAGAGCTAGGTTTATTAGTACCCTGTGCTCAGTTACGTAAATGAGAAGTAGTGTCACAAATTGAAAGCAAAGTTTTACACTAATTCAAAACCAGATTTGTTTGACAAATTAGAACTACAAACAAATGTGTCAAATCACATAAGAGACAACTAAAGATAACTGTCAAATTTCCTTCACCTATTTCCCCACATATAAAAACTGCTCAGAAGCTGGAGCAATCATGAAGTGGTTAGTACTCCTGGGCAAAGACAAGACAGAAAGACAAAAGGCCCTGTCTCTTACACTGTGTAGTGCCATAATGCAGTGTTTGATGCTCTAGAGGGCCTTCAACAAGTAAGGTGCTGGCAAAAATCAATTGAAAATCAGCATGATAACAGAGCATCAGTTGCCCTGTAATAGCCTTTAGCCCCCAAGGCTATGTGGGACCCTTTCATCTGACAGGCTGCCCTGATGGTAGGAGAGCCTTGCCTAGCCTCCTCTCCCTGAGCATTCTGGAAGCGTTCTTCTCGCCTTTTACCTACTGCTTTCACCTTTGTGCTACCTTTGGCTAGGATAGTGTTAATTTTCTTTCTAGTAGCTAGAATGGGGCTAGGTTCATGATTTTTTCTGAAAATAGTGTTGATAGTACAGGGATGTTTTCTTTACTGCTGAGCAGTGCTTACGCAAGGTCAAGGCCTTTTCTGCTCCTCAATCTACCCCATCAGCAAGTAGGCTGGGGGTGCACAAGAGATTGGAGGAGACACAGCTGGGACAGCTGACCCCAACTGACCCAAAGGGAATTCCATACTATATAGCACCATGGTCAGTTTATAAATCTGGGGGAAGAAGGAAGAAGAGGGACATTCAGAGTTACAGCTCTTGTCTTCCAAAGTAACTGTGACATATGATGGAGCCCTCATTTCCTGGAGATGGCTGAACACCTACCTGCTGATGGAAAGTGGTGAATTAATTCCTTGTTTTGTTTTGCATGCCCAGCTTTTGCTTTATCCATCAAACTGTCTTTATCTCAACCAATGAGTTTTCTTACTTTTACTCTTCTGATTCTCTCTCCCATCCTGCTGGGAGGGAGTGAGCAAGCGGCTATGTGGGGCTTAGTCACTGGCTGGGGTTAAACCACAACAACCTTGCACAGGAAAGAGAGCTGACAGCCTCACTGGATCTTTTAAGCTTTCAAAAGTGGAGTTTAATTTTTCTTGGCACAGGCTTGGAGGCTTTACATTTTCTTTTTTTTTTTTTTTTTTTTTTTAATTCTTTTTAGATTAATAAATTTCTCCTTTAAGCAAACCTGCTGATTTTGGACTGCAAACATCCTCAGGTTGAAGAAGATCCCTCCAACACTATGGCTAAATACACAGAGATGTTTCCTCTGTCATGCTTAACAAAGTACAACTCAGGAAGTAAAGGAGAAAGAAACACTGTTCAATTCCATACAAATTGTTATGCATGCAACAAAGTAGGCCTACAAATATTTCACTCATATGGTAGGTTTAATCTCAATATTTCTTCAATTACTTTCCAACAATATCTGGTTTCTGTTGAATTTACACTAGTACTTGGCATTTGGTGCAACCCCAAAAGGATAAGATACATATGTCCCTTATTCACAGTCTTGGCATTTTTACCTTAACTCAGGCATTGAAGTGATTGGTTTGAAAAATTACCTTGCTGATTAGCTGGGTTTTCTGGTAAGTATATAGTGTTAATCCTTAAATTCCAAATATGACATAAGGTGTACAAATGTTCTCTCTGACTCAACAGCAACATATCATGGCTTAAGGAGGACATGTACACTGATCTCTGTGAGCAAAGAAAGAGCTAACAGGGAGTTCGATTCAGTGTGATTATCAGCTTGTTTATGATAAGGGAGTACTCTTCTGAGTAGCACTGTAAATTCACCCCTGATTGTGTTAAACCACAGCTAAGATCCGCCTGCCCCCCACCCCCCATTTTTTTTTTTTTTTTTTTTTTTTGTTTGGCTAGATGGGGCTTTAAACTATTTTCAGCAGATTAAGTGTCAAGTTTTGATTTTCTTCCATCTTAAAAAATAAATCAGCCACAAGAGCCTGATGTCAAATTTCACTTTCTAATAGAAGAAAGGCACATTTGAAGTGTTTACTATAAGAACACATTTGGGTAATTTTTCCCCATGTCATTATGAACATTAGACTGACCCAATTAATATGAAATGTTTCTATGCTGCTGGAACAGACCGTGTTACAGAAAGAGCCATTTGCACAACCTGTTCATGATTATGGGCCATAAGGACACAAAGATGGCATAGACATTTGTGGACCATCTGAATTCTTACAGGGGAAGGGGGAAAAGGCAAAAAAAAAAAAAAGAAAGGATGTTAGCTGAATGTTGCGGGTCATGTTTTTTAATCCAGAGTATTGGACATGTAACACAGCAACAAGAGCTGATCATTTTGTTTAATCACCTTTTGGATCTTTGCCAGATGGTCTCTATTGAGAGCGCTGCAAACAGAGAGAGATGAACTGCGTCTAACATGCCACTAGAGCTTTCCCGTAAATGTCTGAGAACTGAATCCAACCAGAATTTAGTCTCAGAGCAGAAAGGGATACATTTAAAAACTATGTGCATTAACTATAGTTTTCCCCATAGAATCCTCACTTGGCATGAATAATTTACCCTCTCTTATGCTAATGGGATCATGAAAGTATCCCTGTGTCTTTAGTGCAGCTATTCTCAGCTTTCAGTAATTACCCCACCCAGTGAAAATAACATGGCTTCAGCAGCTGAATGGCCTACTAGTACCTGGCAATTAGAAAGATCATGGCTGACAAGAGAAGCGGTCCAGAGATGGACACACAAGCTCCAGCAGCCTGAGGAGCAGTTTGAAAAATTAAAGGCCTTCCACTGTGAACATTTCTGTAGTTGCTTAGGATGAGCATGGAGAGAGCACCTCCTTCAAGGGCATTTTTAGTTTTTAAAGATGACACAGAGGATTACAATGCTGTCCAGGCACCCCAATATTAAGAAATAACAACATTCTTTGGTCATCAGCAGTTAAAATAAAGTTTGTGGGTTTTTTAAATTAGTGCCATCTTGTTAAATAAGAGGGAGAGAATTAAAAAGTCAATTAATGTGTGTCCTTCAGTATCTGATAATTTTATCAGCTACACAAAGGAAAACTCTGTAGTATTCCGTTTAAAAGTTTTTAAAACCCACTATAAAGAACCAGGCTTTGACCTCTGTCCATAACACTCCATGCTAGGTAGTTCACTATGTAAAAATTATCAGGCTAAAACATCTGGGAAAGAAAGCTATGAAACAGCAGGGAATGTGGCTGGTTTATTGTTTATCTTTTGTTTATGAGGCAGTATTCAAGTTTAATTACTACTCTAAATTAAACTCTAACAGGCATCAGGAGACATCCCTTTACATGGCTAAGTTGAAAAAAAAAATAAATAAATCCAGAGATTCCAACACTACATCTTTCAAATAACTTGGCATATATAGGAAGAAATTACTCAGTCTGTAACAACACAGAAAGACATTTAAGCACTAGCTACTGTATGTTTGAATGTGTTGTGCTTTGAAGCCTTTAATATTGTAACAAATATACAATTATAATTAGCAAATGGAATGTTATCTAACGTTTGGAGGCAAACTGGGTTAGGCTGAATAGGATCTGAGATGGGAAGAACAGCCTAAGGGGGAATTCTACTTTTTTCATTTTGAAATACAAATACATAAATATACATGTATACACACACATGTATACACATACATTAACCTAAAACCACCCAGAAACATGAAGTCAGAAGCAAACCTCTCAACAGCAACAATCTCTTAAGTAAAATTTTTACTTATTATCTCTGAACATTCACCTACCAAAAGGAGGAAAGAGTTTGCTGTTTACCATAACAGTAAGTGACCAGTTGTGGATGAACTCAGCTGTAGGAAAAAATAAAAGTTGAAAGCAACTAGCAAAAGATTATTCCAGATGGCATCTGTCATATTATATTTAGGGTTATTTTAAAGAGATTACTGCCACTATGAAAATATTCCACCAACAGTGTTTTCCTGTGCTGAATTTGAAACCCCAGCTCAACATATCACAAATATGGAACTAAATGTTTTCTAATGCATATATAAATTTTATTTATACCTAAATATAAAAACCCTAAATGGATTAAAAGCTAAGAATGAGGTAAGAATCTTAAATGGAAGTATAAAATGTTAAACCACCAGCTTCCCCATTCTAAGCTTTAATTTAACAAAATGTGAGGAATTTGCAGTTGCCACCAGCCAGATTATTAGCAAAACTGCATAGTGAAGCAAAGATTCACTATGAAATTTCAATATTATTTATGGAATAGACAATAGGGATGTAAATGCTCAGCGACCCCAACAGTCAGATAAAAACTGCAAAAAGATGTATTTGTTCACGTAATAGGGAGAAAAGACAGGATGTGAGGATACTAAAATGCGACTATATTTAGCTAAGCTGGTTCTGGCATCATTATGGTTAATGTGCATGTGGTGTGCAGTGTGAGCTCAGCAGTTACTGGGCCAACTGTCTCAGTATTTCTGGGAATTCTGCCTATTCACAGTGCAGGGATTGTTCAATTGCTGCAAAATGTACAAAATGAATTTTACAAAAATGAATTGTAACGAAGGCCCCATTACAACGATTTTACAGCTAAGATGTCAACATCAATTTTTCTTTCATGCATAGCTAATGATTAAAACAACATATTCCATTTGCCTAAGAATTTATTTCATATTGGCACATCAAAATATTGAAATACAAAGTTATCTTTACTCTACCCTTATTATTCATTGCTGCTGAACCCACACCATTGTTCAAACCATAAAAAAATAAAGCAAACTTGGCAAGAAATACTTAAAACAAAGGCTAATCAATATTCTCCAATTTGTCAACATCTCAATTACAGCAATGGGAAAAATGTAAATTTCATGCGCTTTGAACACTAAGGGGTCTATTCTTCTGTCAGTGCACATGCATAACTCCCATCACCATTAATGGGAATTACTCATACATATCAACACAAGGATGGGCCCCTCAAACTTGAAAGGAAAAGATGAATTAATAAGGGCTACTCTCTTCCTGCATCTTCCTCAGCTGCAAAAGTCATTGTTCTTTAAGAGTTTTTCATACTTTATGCAGTTCACTTTTATGGGAGCTGTGCCTTCTGAAATGATGCTTCTCCAGTGAAGCATTATTCATTAGCAAGTTTGATTTTTCACAGGCTGGATATTTAAGCACTTCTATTAGGAATTTCCTTTCTTACAAAAAATGTCTCTTTTCCAATAAAACCGTACCCTATAGCTTTGTAGGTAAAAATACAAAGGAATAAAAATATATTCTGAATCCTTATGATAAATATGTATACTAGCTTCAGCAGGCTTACCTATACATACAGAACTAGGAAAAAGAAGTTGTAGCATTAGCTTTTGGATATTAAGCTTTCGGAGACTTTGCATGAATGTGTTCTTTCATTAACAACTTACCCTTCTCCTTTTCCTACCTATTTGAGTTTGGTTTAAAGCTTTACAGAGTTTCGGTAGAGTTTCTACACAAGGACAGGCCTTTGGGCATTATCAGCTAGTTTTATAAACAGATCTGATTTGCATACTATAATTATTACAAAATGGTATATAATGGAGAAGTATGCTACCTAATTTTTCTAACATGCAGTAATCCAGAGACGTAACCTGGGATGAACACATAATTACAGCTAATTTCTTAGTGGACTTTGCCCCAGACCATATGATAAGTCTTTGCCACAGAAAACTGTTGTGGTCAAATCTGTGGGACAAACATTAAGCTGTCAGAAAAATGTTTCAAAACTACTTTAAAAAATTCCTGTAGAGAGTAGCTTATAAATAAATGGGCATATCTTCATTCAGCACAAGAAGTTGCATTAAAAAAAAAAAAAAAAAAAAAAACACAAAAAAAAAGAAAAAAAAAACCAAACAAAAAAAAAAAAAACATCCCAAAAAAACCCACACCAAATCAAAAAAATCCATACACCAATGAACTGCTTGGATGGGTAAAGCAAAGTGAATGCGATGCCCATTTGTATTTTTACTCCTGCAAAATTTAGAAGTTTCTTGTTTCTGGCTTCTCACTTATGGTCAAGTTTATCACCCCAGGCCTAATCCTAAAAAGATGCTGAACTTCCTGAAAAGTCCTGAAGGAACACAGATTTTGTCTGTCTTGGCTGAATCAGGCCCTTTGAGTGACTGAACTAAGAATATGACAAATCAGGTATACAATCCCAGTATCATAAAATATGAAACTGAAACTATTCCCTAGTGCTTTCCTGTAGACCACATGTTTTTAAACCTTAAAAAGATTTATTTCCCACTTTTCATGCATAATCTGACATATTCATTATTTGAAATATCCCATAAAGAGATTAAATAGGAATTAAAGTCTGGGAGCATCATATCCATCACTAGGGTACAAACTGGTGACAAATTCTAGAAGTCGTTCGGCCTTGCACGTAAAGGCAGTGGCTGTTTTCACTTTGTTTCACAAAGAATAAGGAAAACACAATACCCCAGAAGACTTTCAGATGTGTTTTTCGCTGCTCCAAAGAAAAGGGTGGATGATAAAGCTACACACACCTTTTAATCTTCCACTTAAGGTTTTTACACATATATTCCCTGGCAAAAACCCCAGGGTCTTCCCTCTCCCCTCCCCTTCTCTTAGCCCCTTTCCTGCCATCTCCCTTGCTATAACTCAGCTAACCCAACAGAACCAGTCAGTTTTAAATTTCAGTTGGGACCCCAGTGACCTGTTAATGAATCTACAGAGAGGAGAAAAACTCACAGTGTTGAGTTATGCCTGGTGTTGCTAGCTGACTTGGAGTCAGAAATGCTTGAAGCGTTAACGTAATTGCAAGAATGTGAAAAATGAAGCGTTGGGCTCCTGAGCAAAGCAAAAGGTCAAAGCAAGCCCTACACAAAACAAGTCTCTGGAAGATGGCCTCATTAGACCATTAAATCAGCTTCTTCTTTTTCTCCTTTGTAAGATGTTTAGAGTGTTTTATTTTTATTATTGGATATATTTAACTTTTTCTCTTTCCATGTCAGGAGGAAAGCTGATCAGGCCCACTACACAATTACTAATCTTTAAAATAGTATTACACAGTGTTGATCTGTATTTGTGGATCTAAACGGGAATAAAGTCAATAAATGCTTGGTAGATTGCAGGTCTCTAGTACTTTGGTTTGCTAGATGATCAATAAGTTGTATAGCTTAGTTCTCTGTTGAACAAGTGAGGTGACACGTTAAGAACAACATAGACACTCACTACTAATAAAATTAGGATAATCTTCCAACATTTACTGCCTGAAGGCTCCTTTCTTAACTCTTTAAATGCCAGCATGTTTCAAATAATATCAGACACCAACTAGATTAACCCTTTTGATGCCAAAAGGCAGTCACTCACTGTTGTGGAGAAACTGTCCTCCATAAACAGACAAAATTCCTATACCTTTAAGAATTATGGATGGATTCTCCTGTGTAATAAATAGATATACCTCACACAGAGAAAGCCCACAAAAATTATGTCATCACTCACCTAACTCCCTTCTACCACCACGCCTCCCCCCCTCCCCCAAAAAAATCACAAGCCATATATCACAGACTTAAGGAAAAGCAGAGACCCCTGGAAGGAGTGTTCTCAAGAGCCAGAAGAGACTGATTGTAGCTTGAATCAATCTCTGCTGCCACCAGGCAGCAGGGAAGGAGACCGTAAATTGCTAACGTAACTCAGGATTCTCTAATGAGCTCCCATTCCCAAGAAATCCTTTGGGGCAAGTGGAATATGGGAAGGAGCACTTGTGGAAGGCCTTGAATGAAACCGTAACTTGGAAAACCAAGTTAACCCCAAAAAGTAACTGCACCAGAATAGCTAAAGAGGGCATCCACCCATCTTGGTATTGCCTGGGACTGACTCACTGCCACTTCACAAGTTATGAAGTAAATCCTGCTCCCTCTCAAGCAAACAAGAAAAACTCAATACAGGCCTCTCTCTCTTTAGTCTTTCCCAAGGTTGAGGGGGGAGAGCAATCCAAAGCTGTCCCCAATGGGAATTTTGCCGCTGCTCTAGGATCATACATCTTTCAGCTGCCAGCAGCTGAGTGGAATGCTGATTTGCCACTGGACAACTGCTTTCCTTTAAAAGGCCCAACTGAGCACAAAAGGAAGCATACTAGTGATGTTTTAACCTGCTAGACTGGGCAGCACTAGTAACTGATTTCTGGCCCTTCAGCAGTCGTTCTTCTGCAGAAATGAGTGTAACAGGTTTAAGTCGTATATATTACCGGAAACCTCAGTCTCTGATGGGAAGTTGGCGTAGGTGTCATCAGCTACTTTTTCTTATGTTTAGCAATACTTCTTGAGCACCCCCAGTTACGTTACAAGAAATCAGACTAGTGAAGTGCAAGATCTCTGGATGCCAAGACAAGGTATTTCTGTAAAGCAAGCATGGCTCAATGAAGAAACTCTTCTCATTACAAAGGTGTTGCTTTTGCAGAGTGGAGATACAGGTGTGAGAAATTTCTTCCCTAAGGGAGAATTAAGGCACTGTGGCAGACAACTAAATGGAATCATTTTTGAGTATGCAAATGATCATCTGCTACATGAAGCACCTTAGCCACAATACACAATGTATGGTCAGTTAACAGACGTAACACCTAGTCATTGCTTAGCTGTCAAGCTCTCCCTTTATTAGCTGCTGAAGCTGTAATAGTCCACACTGGGCCTGGTACAGCCCTAATCCAATCACACAGAAAAAAATTCCATGTGACTCATGCTGGAGCTGGATCACACCCTGTGCCGTGATTGTGCTCTATCAGCAATAAGATTAACAAATGTATAAACAATTCATACAAATAAGAGACAAATCCGAACCACTCTACCAGAAACAAACTTTGTAAGTTCCTAGAATTGCAACTGGTATGACACCAGATCGTGAGACAGACGAGGGGATGGAGCTCTGTGCCAAACAGTGGGCCACGTGAGAGACATGAAATCACATATCTGCTCTGCTGCTTAAGCGTGGCAAATACTGTGGTGAGAAGCGGCCTGCAGTGCAAGGCTAGTCACCACAGCTCCCACCCCGAAGGCTGCTTCTCTTTCCAGTTTTGGAATCCCACATAACTAGTTGGATAGCAAACCTCTCAGCTGGATCTATTTGGCAGGTGTAACCCCCAAGTGGGGGAAACACAGTGGCAAAATGTTGCAGATGCACCAGGCAGAGGAAATATAGCGTAAGACCTTGTAAAGGTAATGTCTTGCTAGCTATGACTTACATGTTCACCAAAAAAAAAACCAAAAAAGAACAAACCAAGAACAGAGCTCACCTTAAACTTTGGTCTTAAAAATAATCAATTTGAATTTGATTCTGATTCAAGAGCAACAGTAGACCATCTTTGCCCAACTTTTAGCACTTCAGTTTGAGTCTTATACCTTCTGGAGTCACTTATACTTCTAACAAGCAAGTGCAACACTATCATATCAGAATGACAGACTTTGACACTCACTCAGGGTGGATGCAAATGACCACACACAAGGTGTGATTCAGTAGGAAATAAAAAACTCAGAAATAATAATTAAATCTCCCAAGCCCTTAAGAAGGCTTCACTGTATAGATGCAGTAGAGGTTTTACAGTTCAGGTGCCTCTCTCTTTACCATTCTGAATCCAGATTTTCAGAAGCAGAAGCAAGTTTGTACAAGCAAACATTGCAAGAAATGTTTTTCTGTCCAGTTCGGGCTTTGCTTCTATTTTAGATAATTTAGCAGCTTCAAAACTTCATATAGGAGTCAATTCCCCAGTGAACACTACAGGTTAAATTCTCCATCTACAACCCAGCTCAAACAACTGCATCACAGCTGGAAAGTATGTCTGTCATTATATTTACTTACACCACACAAAAATAAACTGTAGATAACCAAATTTGTAAAGGAATTGGCAGAACTAATCAATTGTTATTACAAAGCTTGTTTGAAGATTAGATATTTCGCTTTGAAATAATAATAAAATGCAGCTAAGTAGGTTAGGAAAAGGAAATACCGTCTCCCTAAGTTACAGCTGATTATACTGCAAGTCTGCCCCTCCATGTTTACTCTAAGGCAGATGTACTGATATAACAAAAAAAGCTGGAGTTATTTTAGTCATGCCTACTTTGTGGAGGGAAAAAAGTTTGACCTTTTACCTTGCTCGCTGCTGTTGTCTCCGCTCTGGGAAGCGTGGCCCCCGCTGGAGGGCCCCGGTGTGCCTGCCGAGTGCGTTGAGGTTGCATCATCGTGGTCTCTCCAAGATGAAGGATTCTGGTGTCAGAGTGCCAAGGAATTTTTTCCACAGTTCCCATTCCAATGAAGCAAATGAAGAACAGAAAGAAAACCGGGAGAAAAGGGGAAAGAGGGGGAAAAGCATACACATTAGCATTTGTGAAACGTGCCAAACACCAATACTGTTTGCACAGGGTAATAATTTCTCAGCAAAGACAAGCAGAGGAGGTACAAAGAGTTAGTTGGTGAAATAAATGACAGATATTTTTTTATTTTCTAAATTTTCCAAATATTGGTCTGGATTTAATTGTTTAAATAGTTCTGCAGAAGAAAATTTCAGAAAAAAAAAAAAAAAAAAAAAGTTTCTTAATGACCTATACAGAAGGGTAGGAGATGAGCATCAACCTGCGCATTTATGATACTAGGTGTTCACATTAAGATAGGGATAGTTGGTACGCAAGCTATCTCTCCTCACTTTGGTTTTGCATACTGACTAGAGATGGGAGGGGAGAGGAAGAGGAAAAAAAGTGCTTCAAGTAGAGGAGAATGTGTATGGGAGAGGAGCATGTCCTCACACCCTACCCTCTCTCTCACCAATTTGAATGCTGGAAAATTTCAAATGCAAAGTTGTGAGGAAAAAAGCAAGCTTTTTCTGAAAGATGTGACATAACAGGGAAGATACTTGCTCACCCCCCACTACCACCTTGATATGACACATTTCAAAAGATTTTCTAGATGTATCATTCTAACAGTTCACTTACAACTATTGTCAAGAATAACCACCAGATGATTATATAAAATAACATGTATAGTGATTTTTATGTAATTCTTTCAACATTACTATGCGTAAAACATGACAAAAGGGAATGCAGAAGACAGACATATGAAGTTTGCAAAACTTGGCTAAGTAAGACATCGACTACTGTCTTTAGTCACATAATCCATACATGCTTTCTAATTTATTAGGTATTGGCTTTCCCGGGGCCAGGAGCTGCTATTTAAATAGCTAAGTGAGAAAAACTTAATGTTACAGTTTAGCGCTACTTTGTTGAGTGTATACTCCTCCTGTCCTCCTCCCCTTTCCTGATCATTCCCAATACCCTGCTGTTGCTTAAAGGAAAACAGGAATTCTACTGTACAGGAAGAGCTTTATCAGCACCACATGAAGGCAGGCAAGAGATGGAATTTCCTCTGGCAGAAAAAGAGAGCAAGAACACATGAAACAGATCAGACTAGGGGCTGGACCTGCATTACTTGTCACCTGTATGTGGCAAGTTAAATCAAGTGCATTATAATAGTTCAACACAAAGCAAACAAAAAATCCCCCCTCAAAAACAAACAAGAAACAAACAAACAAACAAAAAAAAACAAAAAAAAAAAAACACAAAAAACCCCAACCCAAACCAAACAAAAAGCCAAAAACCAAAACAAATCACTTCTGAGGTTTGAGTGTGTCTTGGGTCTGCATTGTGAAATAACACCGGGCTATTAAAGCACGTGGAAATCTTGGAAGCAGCAAGCTACAGGCTTGAGTAAGTTTTTTGAGCATGACTTATTCTGACCTCATCTACCCTGATATGTAGTAGGAGTAAGTTCAACAAAATCAACCGATTTGCCCATTGTAAAATTCAGTGTAAGTGTGATTGGAATCAGGTCTCAGAATATATATTGAAACATCTCAAAGTAATCTCCTAGCACTGATTAGTACCACATGCTCTATAGCAATGCAAAATAGAACTGCCAAATAATGGCTTGCTACAATACCCAGTAACATAAATCTAATGGTCCTGACCCAGAGCACAGCAGAGACAAAGGGAAGAGCTTGCAACTTCAAAAGGTTCCCAGCAAAGCCCTAGGTGACAAAAAGGTAAGAAGGAACGAAATCCCCTTCACCTTACACAGACACATATGTGCACCCATGTACATGGTCCCATGGGAAGGAGATATAAGTAAAATTCGAAGACAGTCCACAATTTAAAATTTGCCTAACCTGTCAGTGCAACATACAGCACCACAGCTCAAAACCACTACTCCCTTGCAAAACCTAGAGTACTGATCTACTTTTTCTCACACAGAACCAAAATAGGAAAAAAAAAAAAAAAAAAAAAAAGCAAACCACAAACCAAAAATTAGTATTTTATATTTTCTGAGGTTGTAGCATCAATTAGATCTCAGAAATCACTATTAATACTGTAATCCCCCCCTGTTGCTTTTAAAAAACAAAAACATTTATAAAGTCAGGTGGACACACAAAAAGAGAGATGAGAACTCTCAAAAGTTCAAGCAACCCAGATGCTATTAAAAAGAACAAAAAAAGTTGAAAATAAGGTTAACAAAGAGTTCAGATGGAAATAAAATGTAAAAACTGAACAAGTTTCTTTACAGCCTGGATTAAAACACAGCTATGCCCATGAGCTTCTCTTTTTATCTCTGTGTTAGGAAGCCACTCAAATAGCTTGAAGCTGAAGGCAAACAGCAAACAGGAGCTCTTCAGCCCTCTGCAGCCTCTTAGCGTCAGCTGTTTGCCGGATGGTAATCAGATAAAGAGCTAGAAGAAATACATGAAGAAAGAAAGAAACAATAGCATAGCATGAGTTTAGCCCTCCAACAACATCAGGCTGGAACCTTCTTTTAGAAAATGTAATAATTGCAACATGTTCATCTAGGTTAAACTTTTCAGGGAACACAGTGAGTTATGTTAATTTCATGCACTGCAGGCTCTCTTAAGCTGGCTGCTATTGGACCTCCTTATCACATATGTGAAAATTACAATAATTAACTGGTAAAACCTCAGCTATGTTTTAAGGCAAACATCATCCAAAACCTATCATACTGTATTTCAAAAGCTAGACTGGCCTTAATGTTTCAAAACCCTAACAAGTTGGAAAGGATCACTGAATAAGACTCCGGCAGCTGAAACCACTTGCTGCCTCTACCAGGCTGAGGTTGTTCTTGACCTCAGTTTGTAGAAGCCATTCTAGAAAGACAGACTGTATTGATTGGGAATTTCTTGTGACACAGTTTTCTTGAGGAAGCAATTTGGCAGAATTTTGCTGAAGGACAGAAATAGTAAGATGGGATATTTATAAGATGCAACTGTAGAATGTTGGAGAAATTTGAAAGGGAGGGAAATAGCTAGACTTTAATATAAAAAAATGACAAATAACTCTAGGGGTGGTGTTTACAGCCTCATAAAAAGGCAACATTCTTTTGCTTTGGACTAAGATCATTGTATGTGTCAGTGAACTTCTCTTTTCCTCCCCCAAACTGATTCCAACTTTGCATCTCTCAAGAAAACTTCTTGGCCAAACGCCTAATCGTAAGTAGTTATGTATGCCTTCACACAAGAAATGTAACCAAATGACACATCTAAAGTGTACTTCACTGGAAATACTATATCAGTATAGGTTAGGTACCTAAAGAGATCTGCATTTTTTTCTATTAATTTCAATGAAATTTTTATTAAGCTATCACACAGTAAAAAAAAAAAAATAATAAAATAAAAAATCAACCAACCAAAAAAAGCCCCCACCACCAACAACAAACACCCACAAACCAAACAAAAAACACAAAGCAAACAGAAACCTAAAATGTTAGCAGGTCTTCTCATATCTTCTTGCAAGTTTAGTAATATACTTTGCAGAAACACATTGACAAGTGTGGATGATGTCTGCCAAAATGCAATTGCCTGTTTTGTGTACGTGTGCATACTATAAAATTTTCACACACATATGACCTAACCTAATGACAGATACCACAGAAGGTAAACAGCACACATGTATCTATTCCCAGTAGTTTTAATAATTGGGAGTCAAATATGGTGCTGCTCTTGCTCTTACCTAATTGTGTTAAAGAGCAGTGTTACCAGGAGAAAAGCAGTGAATACTGAGTAGAGCACAATAGAAGGAGATGGAAAATGGATACAAGAAGCTAGGTCTCCAGGGGCAGTATTTTCTATTTGCTGGGCTACAGACTCGCAGCTGATAATGCAAGTTGTAATTAATATAAAAGCAGGAGACAATATGGGGAAAGGTTGTACTAGCAGGGCCACAGGAGATCACTACGCTTCTGTCCACTGTTTCTCATTTACACACACAACCTTCCCTAGAAAACACAATTTTGCTAGTGCTTTTTCCCTTGAAAGTTAATAAATAAATAAATAAATAAGTTAAATTATTTAGCACCATCATAGAATTTTGCTAAATCTTGAAAAGGGCAACAAAAAGTATGAGAGTCTCCTGATGTTTAAAGCAAAGCTGATGCATTACGTTTTGTAGATGAGGTGAGTCTGTTGAAAACTGGAAGAGTTTTTAAATGACACAGGGTTTCTGGAACAGAGATGGTGTAACAGAAAAATTTTATATAGGATAACCTTCTGTTAAATTACGATTCTTACTTTCTGTGCCCAGAATTTCCACTGGGCAAGTCGGGCTAGTTTATTGTGAGTGTATATAGTCCCACTAGGGCTGATTCTGATCTCACACTGCTTTTTTA
The DNA here is from genome assembly GCA_024733675.1 of Psilopsiagon aymara. Taxonomy (NCBI): domain Eukaryota; kingdom Metazoa; phylum Chordata; class Aves; order Psittaciformes; family Psittacidae; genus Psilopsiagon; species Psilopsiagon aymara. Next base: position 12,604 of record JANRGW010055263.1, on the reverse strand, counting down.
TAGTGATATTAAAGACTCAATTAACCAGAAGGAATTTGCTTCTTATTTATAACTGGGGAGTAAAATCAATCAGGCCAGCTGATACCCATGCGAGTAAGTGAAGCTGGATTTGGACCACAAGCATTAACTGAAGTTTGAAGTATATAACTGTGGAAGGATCAGGCCCTTACATTTTATCAGATGAAATGGACAAAACCATTGATCTTGCAGGAACAAATAAAACACAACTTACTTTCATAAAAGAAACTACAATGCCGATAGAGCTCATTCTTTGGGAAGATGGTTGGACTCAACTGTCTAGAGGTTTCTCTGGTAAATTAATTTTTCAAACACAAAACTGAACCAAGGTACTCCTGGAGATGGCATTTTTCCCCCAGCGAAATCGTGCTCACTTTGCTCTTACAAGTAACACCTGTAAACACAGTGGAATGACTGACAAGATCGATACCACAAAAGTCTGTATCTAGGTATTACCATATATCAAAAGGTGATCTACTATGCCGGATATAGAAACCCATACACATATAAGCACATGTGTTTCTATGTGTGCGTCAGTGTCTATGTCTTGTATGCGCGTAGTTCAGGATGATATCTTAGAGACTGTTATGGAGTGCAGCAATAATAAACTTACTATGTAAAGAAACTTTCAGAAAGCAAATGAGCCATGTTACGTGTGTTTTCAAAAAAAAAAGACTACTCCTGATATTACCAAGATTTATTTTCTTACACGTGCATATTTAATATGATAACTTTTTCGTATCAGAATTACACAATTTAAACAAAACCAAAGGCATTGTGTTCTGTCAGGTATTCATGTATATATGCACATATATGCACAAGTTTTAATTCTTGCCCTCAATTTTGCATCTGAGAAGAGTGTCAGGAGGAGTTTTTGACATTCCTAGAATGTGGCCACATTCTGAAAAGCTGGGTGCTTTGTATTTTCTAATTAAGACTGAAATCAGACATGCAATCCACCTGCCAGCAAGGAACTGAAACTTGAAAAATCAGGGGTTTGTTTTTTCAGTTGTCCTTCTATGTCATTCTGTGTGGCTCCAATTTATCTAGACTGACAAACAGCTCAAACGAAAGAGGAATACTGGTGTCAAATAGATAGTGAAATACATTGTCAGGTGAGTTTGAGAGAACCCAATTTAAAATTAAAACACTCAAATTTGAGCTGTAGATGAACTTTGATGATAGAATGCCTTGGCCCACCAAAAAGAGGAATACACAACATTCTCTACAGTCTTGGAAAGTTCGCAATGCTCCTTCCCCCTTCAGAAAACCACAGGGCCTGCAGTAACATCCTGTGGCTTCAGATGCTTACTAAGAAATTTGACAACTAGAGAAAAAATTTGCCATATTATTCTTTCAGTTCACTACTTAGTTTGCCGTCTGACACACTGCAAATAGAAAGGGCACATGTGGCATCTGTTCCTGCATTTCTGGTGTACTCCAAACTTCTACCCAAGTCTATCAAAGCGTGTACCTGGTGACTGCAGCATCAGGCCCCCACTTACTTCCTCATTATTCAGTGAATTCTTACCTAAAGGTTTAATTATATCACTGGAAATATTACCCCTCCCCCATTTTTTCCTCATCTGCAGGATGTCAGGAATTTGCACAGACCATTCTTTGAGAAGAAATACTAAAGAAATTTAAAATGTCTAGATGTCCAAAAGTACAAAATAAAAGGATCTTGTCATTTGAGGGATGAAAGTTTTAATATTCAGCCTAATATTTCTCTTCTACAGCTAAGGCATCGGATTTCTAATCTGTCAACAGTCTTTTTATAAAAAAAGGAGATGTATGCATATTTCTATTCATTTTTAATTATATTTTATAAATTATGATCTGTATATTATTACCTCTAAACTGTAGAACATATGAACAAATAGAAATAGGAGTGAGGCCCTGCTCCCAGAAAAGGCAGTGGAAGGAGAGCCATAAATTTCTATGGGAGAATTACTAGGCTTCAAAGTAAGTTTTCGCTAGAGGAAGAACTGTGTGGCACCAGGTGAAGCCAGGTACAAAAGAAATGTAATTAAAGTGCAAAATGCTATCCTATGCTAGAAAAAGTTTTTAAATCTCCAGATTTTACAAGCATTATGCTTTTCAGATTTAAATAACTCAAAAGGAAACAAACAAAAAAAGATTTGTTGGCAGTCTCAACAGATATCTTCGGCTGAACACAGAATGCAGGATAGGGCCCAGAATGTTTATATTGAACAATAATAAATTGTGCTGGGAAACTCAACTTGAACTGCAGCTGGAAAGGTTTGTTTCTTTTCTTTTCTTTTCTTTTCTTTTCTTTTCTTTTCTTTTCTTTTCTTTTCTTTTCTTTTCTTTTCTTTT
>JANRGW010055256.1:0-16020 GCA_024733675.1 Psilopsiagon aymara | reverse complement strand
AGGTCATTTTCACATTGGTTTGGGGGGGAGGGGGGGGAATAAATAAAAAAAAAAAGGAATAAAAATCTAAAAAATAATATAGAACTTGTCAGATCAATGCAATGTTGCCAATTTGCATCCAAAAATATATACCCTGAATGAAGCATTTCCTACAATAGAAACATCTTCAGTAGAATAGCTGAGACTAGCGGTCATATCCAGAGATTACCTACCCTCAGTCCTGCTTAATCAGGGTCAACTACAGTGAGTTACCAACAGCTGTGCCCAGCTGTGCCCTGGGCTTTTAATGATTCCAAGCATAATAATTCCACTGTTTCACTGGAATCCTGCTTAACTGCCAAAGGCTCACTCACTCCAAAAAAGAAGGGTGGAGAATCCTTGAAAGATCAAAAAAATCCAACAAACTCCCATAAAATGTTTTATCTGTGTGTGATTCAAGTTGTTGCTTTGGGGTTTTGTTGGGGTTTTTTTGTTTGTTTCTGGTGTTTGTTTTTTTTATTGTTGTTGGTTGTTTGGCGGTTTTGGTTGGGGTTTTGTTTTGTTGGGGTTTTTTTTTGGGGGGGGTTGTTTGTTTTTTCTTTTTTCTTCAATTTGGCCATTAATTATTTGCCTGTGCTTGCACCAAAGACGAAGTCTATTTCTCACATAACTGGGCTTGATATGTCTGAGTCATCAAGTGTTCTCAGCAAGAATAATTTAGGCAAAAGAGCCACAGCTACAGGTGTGCATTGCATTACATTTTTCTCTTCCATATTATTGAAAGGACTGGAGACATTAATGATACAGATGTTCTAACTTCTTTACTTCACATGTCTACATATGGACCAGGCAGCTCACCTACAAAAGTCACTTTGTATCTTATGTCACATTTGCCAGGTTCATGAAAGTATCTTGGGTGTCCCAAGAAGTTTAAAGTGGAACTAAATATTTATGATTGAGCAAATGAATTAATGTCTTATATTTTAATTAAATTATGATTCAAGCATAGCTCTAAGTCAGATCTACAGGGGTATGGACAGTGATGATTTTTGAAAGTTCCAAGTGGCAGATTTATGGATTTCTGTGGCATTATACCTCCCTGGCATGCCCATGCAAGCTACTCTTATTTTAGTAGACTTGGAAGATATAAGAGGGGAATACAAGCTGCAGGTCTTTTTTTTTTTTTTTTTTTTCTTTAATGGTTTTAAATATCTGGGAACTGTTTCAACTTTGAATACAATTTGTACATAACAAAAAAAAATTGTTCAACATAAGAAATAACACTTTTTTTTTCAATTGTACAAAGCAAAAAGCACATGCACAGTCATTGTCTGACTAATGGGCACATGACTGTTCAGCTAAGGTAATAGGGGCTAAGGAAATATTTACGGGCTGTTTCAGTATCTACCTGTACAAGAAAGCAATATAAGTACATAGGCAAAAGTACATTCCTACAACCTGCAATTCAGTGTTTGAGCGGTTCTATTTAGTATTTTATTTTGCCACCTGTATATTCTTTTCTCTAGATCTCGGTATTTCTCTAGCTCTGTATTGAGAAGCAGCCCTGAGGAGAAAGACCTCGGGGTTCTTGTTGACAAGAAGCCCAAAATGACCCTGCACTGTGTGCTTGCAGCCCAGAAAGCTAACCATATTCTGGGCTTCACCAAAACAGCCATGGCCAACAGGTCAAGAATTTAAGATTAGATATGAGGAAGAAGTTCTTTATCATAAGGTTGGTAAGACACTGGCACAGGTTTCCCAGAGAAGATTCCAATGCCTCATCCCTGGAAGTGTTCAAGGCTAGGTTGGATGGGGCTTTAAGCAACCTGATCTAGTGGAATGTGTCTTTACCCATGGCAGGTGGGGTTGGGACTAGGTGATATTTAAGGTCCTTTCCAACACAAAGCATTCTATGATTCTACGTTTCTTTTCATCTTCTGATGAAAATGCTCAATATCGCTGTCTTCCTGATCAATGTATCAAATGGCATCTGTTTGTGTGACATGCTGACATTGTACATCTTGCAGAAAGTAAAGTTAGGTAACTCACCTGCAAATTCTGTTTTTTGGAAGATTTCTGAAGATTAAACTAGCAGTGTGGGTTATTTATTCTGATCTATCCTCTTGTGAAAAAAAACCCATAAATAACTTGTCTATTCATGGCAGAAAAATACTGTATTTTCTCATGATGCAAGCATAGTTAAAACCCAAACAAAATCATGTTACTACTTTTGGTCTTACGCTGTTATGTTACTGAGGTCAGATTTTTAAACTACTTATTTGTACCAGAAATACGCAGTGAATTGTGTTTAACTTTTCATTTTCTTCCCATAAAAGACAAATATAAAATCAGAACACTTATTGAATTAATATCTTGACTATTATTAATTAAATTTTATGCTGAACTAATCCTGCACATCTTTGTTGTACTTCACAATCACAGCTGAGATTTCAGAATGCAGTGGAGTTTTTATGCCTTTCCAAGCTCACAGTGAAGTTGGATGCTGATTATTGCTGATGATTATTAATTTTCTCTCATGTAAAGATACAAAAGGATAACATAGATTAAGGTAAAAGACTATATTTAAAGATTTTTTTTTTTTTTATCTTACTGCAAGAAACATGGGTATCTACATCTAGATCCAATGCTGCTGCTAAGTATATGAAGAATATATTCTTCATTTAAGAACAGTCACAATTCAGTCATTGAGCTAAGGAAAATACCTTGAATACTCTCATGAAAGATGCCATCTATGCTCATTCTAATTTTTGTAACTGTATTAGCTATTTTCATAAATTATCTAAACAGGAAAAAAGACCAGCAACCCTGATTAAGGAAACGTCCTGATTAAGGAAAACATCATTTTCCAGAAAAAACAAACCAAACCAGAAAAAAACAACAAAACACAAAACCTACCCCGCCCCCCCCCCAAAAAAAAAACCAACAAAAAAACCCCACCAAATCAAAAAGAAGCCAAACACCAAAATAATAACCAAACCAACAACAAACAAACAAAATAAATCAACATACTTTCAAAAAAAGGTTTAAGTACCTTTTTAAGAATACAATCTAGTCTGGTTCAGGTCTTTTTTTTTTTTTTTTTTCTGTATTTACACTTTTCAACTTCCCAAAAAATCTCCTGATCTGCACGAGACGTTACTACTCAAGCCCCTCTGATAAGTTTACTTTCTTGTGTTCTTCCTGATTCCCTTGTAATGAAGTTCATGTACTTCCTTCCATCAGCACCAAAACACGATAAAATCAGTTCTGCATGATCATTATGGATTGCTGCTGGTAAGAAGTTGTGGCAAATCATGTCTGAACAGCCTGACTGAGCAGTGCAAAACTTGGTTATGAGCAACATTCTTCTGGTGTCAATACTGGAGTCAAAATTTTTTATTATTGACCAAACAATGGGATGGAGGTCACCCTCAGCAGATATGCAGATGGCATCTACCTGAGAAGAGTGGTAAACATACTGTAGGACAGGGCTTCCATCCAGAGGCACTGAATAAACTACAGAAGCAGCAGAATGAAGGCCCATGATGTTCATCAAAATAAAACACAAAGGCTGTCACCTGAGACATTCAAAGCACATTTCCTTACAGCTCTGCTACCTCTTGACTTACCTTTCCATTTCTTCCTATCACAACAGGTAGAGACAAGAATTCAGTCATCTGGTTTGTAGTTTCCAGTCCAGAAGTGTTATCTTCTGTTCTTGTCCTCTCTCTTTTTAGCTCTTCTACTATTTTCTAATTTTATTTCCCCTTTTACTTTTTCTTTGGTTTTGTTGTTATTTATTTAGCCTTTATTTCTCTTCGTTTCACTCTCTTCCAAACATGGCTCTTTCTGGCATCTGCCCAAATAGCTGTTTCCATCCTCTTCCTACTTCCTTCTCTGGTATTGCAGACTGGATCAAGTTAACTAGGACCTTTGCCTATGTTACAGATTTGTTTTCCTGTTTCATGTCTGCCACATTTCTTGCCAAGCAATTCCAGTTTTCTAAATGAATGCCAGCCATCCCTTTTGCATCTTGATTCTGTTCTTTCTCCTTTTACCCCCATTTCTTTTTCATAGAATGTCTACTTAACTTCTTTCAAGAAAACAAAGGACAACATATGAAACTATCTTGTTCTTTTCTCAGTGTGTTGTCTTTTTTCCACATATATATATATTCTAAATGAGTTTCTCCATTTCTTCTTGCCCTTTCCTTGCATGCTACTAGTGTCTTCAGAGTAAAAAATGTCTATCCTTGAACACCATTTTTCTTTCCAGCTACCATCTTATTTTTCCTATTTTTTTTTTTTTTTTCTCTAGTCACTGACAACTTCTGAAAACATACTCAGCCTCTTATAATCTCTTTCAAGACCTTTGTAGGCAAATCTGAGACACAGGATGCCACACTCATCTTTGACTAATTCCACCAGAACACTCAGACAAGCTGTTTTTCCTTTCTTCTGTGACTTGTCTCTTGGCACATTCTTATTTCTTGGGAACTTTCTTCCCTCAGACAATTGTCCTTTCTCTATCCACAGCAGCTCCAAAGTGCTTGACCTCCTGCCTGTATTTCAGCCCTGCAGCTAACTTCTTTTCTCAGGCATTATGAACGCCATAATTATGCCTATTATTCATTCCTTTCTTTATACACTCAGACCAGGTTCAGGCTTTAAGATATATATATATTCTCTTTTCTATTCCTACACAAGTATTTTGATTCAGGCTTTCATCATCTCCTGCACTCTACCCTTTCTCTTGAATACTTCCAGTAGCTCTTCTTCGTCTGATTTTATTATATCAAATATTAACCAGTTGCCTTCATTTTCAAAATTCTTAACTTTCGATCATCTCTATGCAGGATCAACAGGATATTTTCAACTCTTAATAGCTCATGATGCTAATCCTTACCACCACTTTCAGATGTTTTCAAAAAAACTTCTTCCATGTTGTCATCCAGACTTGGGAAGAATTTCCTGTAGACAACTTCAAAGTTATTCCTTTACCTTTTTTCAAATTCATCATTAGAACCCTTTTCTGATGACTTAAAACACCCATAGAAGTGCTTATGCTCTTAAAAAGCTATATTGCTATCTGCCATGATGAACACTGCTGTCTTATTGTTTCCCAGTCATTTGCAACATGTCTTAATCCACATGTTGTCTATTTTGTTATATCATATGCTCTGAAAAACACTGTCCATCTTTAGGTTCTGTGCTATCATAGAATTTTTAGTCAGTGCTTGCTTTATGATTACTCATAAATATTTGGTAAGCATTCACTAAACAATGAGGTGGATCAAAACCTGGTTGAATGGCAGAGTTCAGAGAGTTGTGATAAGCAGAGTAGAATCCAAGTTGGAGACCTGTAGTCAGTGTTGTTTCCCTGGGTTCAGTACTGGGACCAGTCTTATTCAACTTGTTTATAAATGATTAGGATAAAGGGCTAGAGGTTAGGCAAGTCTGCTGATGTTATGAAGCTGGGGGCAGTGGCTCATACACCTGAAGGCTGTGCTGCAATCTTGATAGGCTGGAGAACTGAGAGGAGAGAAACCTAATGAGATTCAGCAATGGAGAATATACAGTACTGCACCTGTGGAGGAATAACTCCAAGGACCAGTACAGGTTTGGGGCTGACCTACAGTACAGCAGTTCAGTTGAGAATGACCTGGGAGTATTGGCAGATGATAAGTTGACTATGAGACTGCAGCGCGCCCTTGCAGCTAGGAGGGCAAATAAGTATCCTGGTTGAATAATGCATTGAGAGGAGTGTGGCCAGTAGGTCAAGGGGGGTGATCCTCCCTTTCTACCTGATGCTAGTGAGGCCACATTTGGAGTCCTGTGTCCAGTTCTGGGCTCATCAGTACAAGGAAGACAAGGAGCCTCTGGAGAGAGTCCAGCAGATGGCCACAGGGATGATGAGCATCTCTCTTTATGAGGAGAGATTGCAGGACCTGGGCCTGTTTAGTCTAGAGAAGAGAAGACTGAGAAAGGGCTTTCATTCATGCATGTAAATATCTCAGTGGTGAGTGACAGGAGAATGGTGCCAGACTCTTTTCAGTGTTGCCCAGTAACATGACAAGGAGCAATGACCATAAACTAAAACACAAGAAGGAAGAAGTTTCATCTCAACATGAATAGCTTTATGTTGAGCGTGGCAGAGCACTGGAACAGGCTGCCCAAGGACATAGTGGAGTCTCCCTCTGTGTAGACATTCAAAATACACCTGGATGTGTTTCTGTGTAACCTGCTGTAAGTAGCCCTGCCTTGGCATGGGGGTTGGACTGGATGATCTCCAGATGTCCCTTCCAACCCTACTGATTCTCTGATTCTATGCTTTCACAGATTTAAAAAAGGTACCTTGATCCTCATGGTTACTAACCAGGTTATTTCAAATTCTTACCATAGTTTATAAGCTTTCCTGGCATGAAAGGTAAAAAGCCTTTTTTATCTAGGCATGGAAGAATTTTAATCTAGCAAGCACAACTGCCTCTCTGAAGCCTTATTTCCCAAATATATAGGTACAGATGTGCTATTTCAGGGGACCAATGCTCAGAATACTCAGAGCTTTTAGAACTAATAATCCACCAGTATGCAGAAGTGAAAAGAGAATGGAAAAAGATTAATTTTGCTGTGTAATGTGTTTGTAGCATTCTAGCCTATTCACAGAGCACAGGGGTTCAATCACAACATCTACAGTTGTTAAGTTTTGAGTTATAATCTGTATTGTTAGATCAACCATATATTTTAAGAAAACAATGCAAGGATATTGTTTAAAAGGAAAGGACATAGTAAGAATCAACAGAAATTGATGTGCAAAGCTATCATGGTTTAGTTATTTCTTCATAAGCAATTAATGTGTTAATTTTGATTTTGGAACTTTTCCAGCTTTGTGTTTCCATATGTTGTCAATCTTTGTCTTCTGACTAAAGACCCTACATTACTGGTTTTCCAACTCTGTATGGACTATTTTAGCAGCATTTCCCAATGTTAATCTTGGAGTTGCTACTTCTTAGAAGAGATTTTTTCTTTAATTTTCAGTATTATTGTTCAGGATTATTTTTTTTCTGTTCAAATGCAGCAATCTTTTCTTCAAAATGTAAAGTCTGAGTAGAGTGACATTTTTCTTTTCTCACATATTCCTCAGTTCTAAGTATATATATACATAATACAGGCTCTTTTTTCTGGCTTCTGGAATGCAGAACATAGCTGAGAAATTAATTGGCCAACTCTTCATGGGTTTTTTATTTCTAAGAAGCAAGCATGTCAGATTATACTTAGAAATAAGCTATAAGCTATTTAACACTTTCAAAGACAGTGTTAAATATAAAGCATAAGAGGGACTATGAAGCAAAACAGTGTAGGTAACAATTAAACATGTTGCAGCATTGCAAGAAAAATGAATAAAAAAAAAATAAATATTGGATCTGAATTAATCTAAGCTAAGTAAACAAGACTGTGATTGCATATCTCACTAAAGCCTGAGTCCATCCCTCTTTTTCTTCCGTGTCTGTTTAAAATAGACAAGAGGCCAGTATGAACAGTTAGGGCACCTTCCTCATGGTGATAGCTTGCTAGGAGAACAGTACATCTTTCACTGTCTATCTCCTTGAATTTATTGCTGCCTTTTCTACCAACATCCCTTGCCACCTGTACAAGAAAATTGTCTGCCCTCTGGGACTAAGAGAGCTTTTTAACTTCATAGGAGTGCAGCACTGAGCACAGGCAATCTGTATTTCCCAGCAGAAATCTCTGACTAAGCGATCCCAGTTTTCACATTGCAAGCTTTTAAGGAGATTGAAGACAACCTATTGATGTTCACAGTACCTTGAATGCTGCATATTCAGATATTGCATAGTACCAGTTAGAGATGCACACATGACTATTCCACTGAATAAAGCTTGCTTGACTATTAAGTAATATAGTAATACTTACACCTACAGAATTTTGGTATCCAACAAACTAAAAAAGGATCCAGAAATATGTTATATAAGACTTCCAGCAAAAGATACTACAAAGAAAAAGTAAATAAAATCTTAAATAAATCCCTAGAATTTTAATTTAAAGAAAATCAAGATACTGATTTTACTCTCCTAGATTAGTACCTTGCTAAAACAGGCTTTCCTCACTGATGCTGTATTTCAAAATCTTATGTTAATTCTTTTCTTGGCTCTGATTTTGGTCTTTTCTGTTTCTTCTCTTTAGTCTGCTGTCTGTGCTAGTTTTGGTAGGACATTACTTAAAGACTGTTGATAGTAAAGTTAAAAACCTCTACCTAATTCTACAATATTTTCCCATTGCCTTGAAATAAAATAAAATTTTGAATAGGAGGTTTATTTGAATACTGCTTAGGTGATTGATATTATACACAAGTTTTCATTTTTTCTCTATTGCAACCAGAATATTAGGAATTTGTTGCCTTACTTAGAATACAGTGAAAATCAGACTAGGAATACAAAATAAAAAATCTCTCAAGGACATTGTCTTGGATAATACACTTCAAAAAAAATCATAGAATCTTAGAATAGTTAGGGTTAGAAAGGACCTTAAGATCATCTAGTTCCAACTCTCCTGCCATGGACATCTCCCACTAAACCATGCCACACAAGGCTCTGTCCAACTAGGCCTTGAACACTGACAGGGATGGAGCATTCACAGCTTCCCTGGGCAACACATTCCAATGCCTCACCACCCTTACACTAAAAAATCTCTTCCTCATATTCGATCTAAACTTCCCCTGTTTAAGTTTGAACTCATTACTCCTTGTCCTATCACTACAGTCCCTAATGAAGAGTCCCTCCCCAGCATCCTTGCAGGCCCCCTTCAGATATTGGAAGGCTGCTATGAGGTCTCCAAGGGGCCTTCTCTTCTGCAGGCTGAACACACTCAACTTTCTCAGCTTATCTTCATATGGGAGGTGCTCCAGTCCCATGATCATCCTCGTGGCCCTCCTTTGAATTTGTTCCAACAAGTCCATGTCCTTTTTATGTTGAGGACACCAGAATTGCACACAATACTCCAAGTGAAAGGTCTCAGAAGTGTATATCAGAGGGGCAGGATCACCTCCATTGACCTGCTGGTCATGCTCCTTTGGATGCAGCCCAGGATATGCTTGGCTTTCTGGGCTGCAAGCGCACACTGAAGCCGGCCAATGTTCATTTTTTCACTGACCAACACCCCCAAGTCCATCTCCACAGGGCTGCTCTTAATCTCTTCTCTGCCCAACCTGCAGCTGTGCCTGGGATTGCTCCAACACAGGTATAGGACCTTGCACTTGGCATGGTTAAAGTTCATAAGGTTGGCAGCAGCCCACCTCACAAGTGTGTCAAGGTTCCTCTGGGTGGCATTCCTTCCCTCCAACATATCAACTGAACCACAGAGTTTGGTGTCATCAGCAAATTTGCTGAGGGCACAGTCAATCCCATTGTCCATGTCAGCCACAAAGATGTTGAACAAGACCAGTCCCAACACCTCTCCAATTTAGAGACAAGGTCGTCATGTGGGCCAGGGTCAAATGCTTTGCACAACTCCAGGGAGATGACATCAACTGCTTTACCCCTCTACCCCTGTCCATCAGTTTTGTAGCTGCATCATAGAAGGCCACCAGATTGATCAGGCAGGATTTTCCCTTAATGAAGCCATGCTGGCTGTCACCAAGCACACTGTTGTTTTTCATGTGCTATAGCATGCCTTCCAGGAGAATCTGCTCTAAGATTTTGCCAGGCACAGAGGTGACACTGACTGGTCTGCAGTTCGCCGGCTCAACCATTTTCCCATTCTTGAAAATGGGGGTTATATTTCCCTTTTCCAGTTTTCGGGAACTTCATCTGACTGCCATGATTTTTCAAATGTGATGGACAGTGGCTTAGCAACTTCATTTGCCATCTCTTTCAGGACCTGTGGATGGATTTCATCAGGTCCCATGGGCTTGTGTGCATTCGGGTTCCTAAGATGGTCTTGAACCATAGGCTGGTGTCTCCAAAATTCATTTTCAGGAAGAAAGAGACTTAATACAACTACAGGCTACAGTACAACATTATATGGCAAGACTATTGTAGACAGGCAAGTGTCAATTTTGAACTTTTTTGAGGTATTTTCTTCTCTCTGGCTTCATCGGTATTGCAGATAACTTAATACAGAACTATACAGAAATATCTGTCATTATCTTACTGTTCAACTTAATCTAAAGAGGTCTATTAGAAGACGTGTTTTGTGGTTTGTGGGTTTTTTTCTTCCTTTGGTAATTTTTGCTCACAGAAAAATGATAAATTTTTAAATACACTTGTGATGGGAGAAAGAGCAGCTACTCTACTTTAAGCCTATGTAAGAAGAAAGGAGACATGACTTAAAACAAAACAAATACCAGAAGTGGAACAGACCAATGATATCTTTATAAAGACCTTAACAGTGACCGATTTCTAGTATTCGTTGGAAAACTGCAGCATTACTCCTTCCTTAAAGAACCTAACGGTGTGTTTTTATTATAAATAAAAGTGACTGATTTTAATAGCACTCAACATGCTATACACTACAGGCTTGTTCTATCACTTCAATCTGTTCCTTCAAAGAAAAAAAACCCTAAACCCTTCTAATCTCTTCATTTATGGAAGCATCTCTACATCTAATGTCATTTGCCTCCTTCCTCTAATAAAAAGACATTATTATCAAAATTGAATATAAAAATGCAATACTAGACATAGATTTTTTTTCCAAAATTAAATATATGTGGATTACAAATATCTGACAGAAATGTTGACGGGGAGCAGAGATTTCATAGTCATCAGGCTAGAACTTGTTAAACTGAGGATTTCTCTATTGTTCACATCTCTATCCATTGACCTAAGTACTCTTTGTCGATGTTTAGAAATTATGGACAGTACGCTATTCCTCAATTACAGATTTTTACTCTAAATCAGTGTATTACTTTACTTGCCAGCATAACTGCACCATACTTGTTAAAAAGCTGTTAGCAGGCAAAATAAAATTCATACACTCTTTTCAAGTGTCATGAGCTTCAATCTACCTGTGCTGAATTTAATCTCCTGTCATGTTGCTAAGCATGCAATTGGCTAGATTGCTTTGAAATTGTTGTTTCCTTTCTCATCCTTTCTTCGAAGCATTTTTTAGATAACAGTTACCTCCACTTAAAGATATACAATATATTTTTTTCTAACAAGAATTTTAATGTAGTTTTATATGAAAACCATTTTCAATGGCTTTTTTATACTGGTTTGCATCTGAAAATCAGACATGTACCCATAAAGTTTCACCTTGATAGGCAAAATTATGCTTTGTTAGTTCATTTCCAAAGAGTGTGCATTAAAGCCAAAATGCACATCAAGAAAGAACAATAATTCTGGTAAGTATTGTAATAGGGCATGGAATTATATTTCACAGACATTAATATGTTTTGCCTCTGTACAGACTTTAAATGTTGGCTGAAAATGTAGATTAAAGTATTATGGGTTTTATTCACTGTAATCAGTCCTTGGACCAGTACTTTACTTCACAGCATCAAAAAACTTATCCAGCCCTCAAAAGCCCTAATATGAATTTTGTTTTGTAATCCTATACTGACAGAATAGAAATTGAGGAAGAGTGGGAGAGTGACTGGTCTCAAAATCCATTTAAAAATACATGTGTTTATATTTTAATTTTAATTTCAAAACAAGTCAATTTTCAAATTAGAATGAAACATAACCCTTCAAAATACATCATTAAAGCAATGGAAAAGCTGCTTGTATGGCTTTTGTGATTAAGAAGCAAATTTATGCTCTACATTCCATTTTTCTTTTAGCCAATGGAGAAGCCTGACTACCAGCATTTCTGTGATTCTAGGAGGGCCATATATTTTACCCTGAATTTGAAATAATTTCCTTAACTTGAGAACTCTTAAAACATTTCATATTCTCTTCAAAGAAGCCCCAAATTTATTTAAGGAAATACATATTTTCTGACAAAAATATATACTGAAATATACTCATTGTTCTTAAAGAAGCATACATATGTACATTCACTGGGCATTCTAGAATAATTAATAAGTTATAGAAATTAAAGTAGGTCATTTTTCATAACTTTTCTTTTTTCTTTCTTTTCAAGGAAATACTGTAAATTGCAGAAGCTTCCTTCAAATCAGAGTTTTACAGGCAAAGATGTAATTTCATAATTCATAAGTTACCGGTGGCCACCTGTCTGTTGATGTTATCAATCAGTCATGATACCATTTACACAAAAGTGGAATTCAAGGCATATTTAAGTAGTATTAACAAAAATCAAAGTGGACTTTTCTTCATGGTTGTTATCATACAATTAATAGAACTGTGCTATATCTTAATTCAGGGAAGAAGTTATACATGCAAGCTGTTGCAATGAACTCTTGTGGGACTTAACATACATTTTGGGAGAAAAATGTTTGTAGGAGCGTGTATTTTTTTGTCAAATTAAAGAGGCTTTTAACACGTTTCTCAACTAAACTTAGTATTGTAATCTCTAGCAGGTCACTTCAGTAAACAACTTCATTGAACACTTTCATCAAACTTTAGGCAATTATTTTCTTGGGGAGACAACTAATCAGTAAAACACAAAAATGCATTCAGAAAGCACAATTAGATCACTGGATTATCATCATGTGCAACTGGTAAAACAGAATCTCCTTTTTAGGGTCTTGCAATTCACGTCATAAAATGATTAAAAATAAGAAGTAATTTTTACATTTTCTTTTGTCAGTTCTCGAATTAATATTATTATTTACATACCCATTACTGCTAGAACAGGTTTAATAGGATACTAAATTATTTAATTAGATTTTTTTGATTCATTGTACTTTCCTGTTCTTTTTCTATAATGTTTTATATATAGCTAGGCAGAATGCCAGTTCTGTTGCTGGAATATTTTAAGATGTCTTCATAAATATATCAAATACTACTGCTCTTTTGAAAATTTCCAAGTAGGACCTTAAACTTACTATCTTAAGAAAGTAAGCAGTTTCAATTTTTCTGACTTAATCTAATTGTTTTGGAACTGGGGGAAACCTACATGGTACATGAGCATTTGCCTCTTGGAAAGGGTTGCAAATTATTAGTGATGGTTTATTCCTTAATGGAGATTTTTCTATATATATGTAGTTGTATATACAGCATTCATTATTAGTATATAATAAAATATTTATTTTAGTCCTGTTTTTTTTTTTTTTTTTTATGGGCATCTACAGTTAACAGCTTCAATGCAAGTGTGGCAAAAGCAATGGAGTAATGAGTCCACACACTTTCCATTAAGAAGGTCACTAACTGCTGTTTTAGAGCACTGATAGAAAGGTAGCAAAGAAGTAACTTATATCCATATCAGCAAACTTGAAAAGGTATACAGTAGTGGACCCTGAATATGCAAATGCACAATTACACATAGTATGAAGAACCTAGAGGGCAATTCAGCCACACAGTTGCTTGCTAACTTCCCCCACTTTCTCCCCCACCCTGCTCCCAGAGGGATGGGGAGGAGAATTGAAAGAATGTAACTCCCATGGGTTGAGATAAGAACAGTCCAGTAACTAAAGTATAACACAAATCACTACTGCTACCACCAATAACAATAATGATAAGGGAAATAACAAGGGAAGACAACCACTCACCACCCAACGACCGATACCCAGCCCAACCAAACAGTGATCTAACCTTTCCAGGTAACTTCCCCCAGTTTATATGACATGCTGTAGTATGGGATACCTCTTTGGTTAGTTTGGGTCACGTGTCCTATCTCTGCTTCCTCCCAGCTTCTCCTCTTCCCTAGCAGAGCATGAGAATCATAAAGTCTTTGGTCACAGTAAACATTACTGAGCAGAAACTAAAAACATTGATGTTATCAGCGCTGTTCCCCGGCAGAAAGTCAAAACCACAGTACTGCACCAGCTACTAAGAAGGAGAAAAATGATTCCTACTTCTGAACCCAGGCCAACATATTATTAAGAAGGGAGGCTGGGGGAGGGCGAAGGAGGAAGGAGAAGAAGGAGAAGGATGAGAAGGAGGAGGAGGAAAACAAGCAAAACAAAAGAAGAAGAAAAAGAAGAAAAAAGAATAAGAGGGTGAGAAAGAATAGGAATAGGAAGAGAGAGAAGATAAAGTGGAAGCAGAGGCAATAGAACAAGGTAAAAATCGTAGAATCATAGAATAGTTAGGGATGGAAAGGATGAATCATCTTAGTTTCCCCATAAAGCAAAGGATCAGGGGCACAGGTATCTGCATAATCTACATTGGAAATTCTCATTAAGTGTTTCACTAATGATTTTCCACGATCAGATGTAATAGTCCAAAAAGCCTTTATTGCTGTTTTCCCATTACTCTACAGCATTCTTCGAAATCTGCTTCAGAATATCACTTTAATTACTAAGGGAATGCCATGACGCTTGGCTGCATATAAAATGAAGCTGACGTGTAGATAGTACTTTAAGCAACAGCTTTTTCCACACAGAATTGCTTAGAAATTAATATTAAATCTCTAACTAGCAATCTGGTTATTCAAAAGTCTGAATGTCTAAAAAGAAAATAAGGGAACTTCTACACGATATGTGATTTTCTGTGTGAAAATGTTTCTTCAGATTCTCAGCAATGGAGGATTTTTTTGTTTTCTGAAACTTTGGAAGGCATATAATGGAAATTTGAGATTGGATAAAAATTTAGTAAATTTATAAGCAAATTCAGAAGCAAGAAACTTCAGGAAATGCTTCTATTGATCAACCTTAGCTAAAGGATCTATTACTAAATCCCCTATATGATTTATAACTAGCAGTACATTTTCTTCTGTAACCATAGTTCATTAAATTTTAAATGCTTAAAATTTATCCTAAGAAGTGGAAAGAGTTGTCAAGAGACATTCATAAGAATATTCAGGAACATTGACAGGTTTTTCCCTAGTTATCTGAATGCAAAATGCTATCAGCTCCATAACTCATTGATACACATACATTCCATCAGTCATCTTGAACATGTAAGCAAGTAATTTCCAATTGAATTAACTCTCACATGGTATAGCATCATAGTTCAAAACTGCTGAAAAATATTAACCTCTTTACAGACACTTCTTCAAGCATAACATCTACTAAAGCAGAAGGGCATAGTCATCTAGATAGTCAATGAAACAGAAGAGTTGAGACCACTTATGTGTTGTGGACTTCTTCATAATATAATGCAATGCATCAAAAAGCCATGAGGTCACTTCTGAAATTCAAATGCTAACTTCAAAGTCAGCCCTTGAATATACACATTTGTTTTTTTATACCAAACAATTCAATTCATCTTCCCCTCACTCCCCTGTAAAATATTGGGATATAATAGATATTAACAGATCCTTGTCTTGTCTAAGGACAAGGCTTCTTTTGATAGTTTAAGTATGTTTTCCATTATGTTAATATGGTCAGGTTTTCATTCAAAATACTTTTCTAGTTAAAATACTGGAAAGACTTCAAATTCAGTACCACATAAAATGAAATAGATCAGGTTGTAACGTATTTTATGCGGAGTTTTTTTTTTTTTTTTTTTATTTCCCCACTCCTAAGCAATGCTAAACATCTGGTCTAGAGTTTTCAGTGGTATTAAGTGATAAAATCCATGTATCTTCAAAAGCTTCAGTATGGCATTTTATTCATTATCATACAAAATCCCTCAAGTGCATGGTCATAATATTGAATTCAGGATCTGTAAGAAGATTTCTGAGTCATTTCAACATGTCTCTAGAAATTAATTATATTTTCTCCCACTAAAACTGTCTTTATGTCTTCATGTATGTGGGTGGTGTAAAGAATAGTAATTAATAAACTATCTGCCATGATTTATTCAGTTCAAGGATAATACAATATTAAGCAATATTTAGGAAAAGCCTTAGATCTCCATGAAATCTGTTCTTAATTTTCTTAAATTTTTACTCCCTCTAACATCTACCTCTTAAATTGGATGATTCTGGTTAATCTAGCGGTTTGCTGCATGTCATGGGTTCAGCAGTAGCAGTCATTTTTCCCCTTCTTGGTAGTTGGTGCAGCACTGTGTTTTTGACTTGTGGC
>JANRGW010055255.1:0-28949 GCA_024733675.1 Psilopsiagon aymara | reverse complement strand
GGGGGGGCTGGGGTGTGGGGGGGGTGTGTGCAAATCGTTGCTGGTTTTGTTGTGAAGGAGAGATTTATAGAGGTTTCTGCTTAAAGTCCTGCCAAGTAGGTGGCATTTGGTCTGCTTTCCAGTGATTAGGATGAGCTGAGAGAAACAAGAGGGAGCTATACCTCTGCCAATAATTCCTCACTCAGGCTTTATTGTATTCCAGTACCTCTGGAAGGTGTCCAGGTCTTTAATAACAAACTGCAGAACATGAATGGTGGAAAATTTCAGGCCAGATCAATGGACTTTCTGCCCTGAGTTTGAGAGAGTGACTTATGTTTCATGTGGCTTCCAAATTAAGCTGGTAAAGAACTTATCTTAGTAACAAAGAAATTGTAGTAAGGAATAATAATAATAAGATGCAAATGTAATGAGAGAAGGGGGCAGTTGTGGACAGAGAAGAGATTCAGAGCAGCCCAAGGAGAAGGACTTGGGAGTGTTGGTCCATGTGAAAATGAACATGAGCCGGCTGCAGTGTGTGCTTGTAGCCGAGAAAGCCAACTGTATCCTGGGCTGCAAGTGCAGGAGCATGACCAGCAGGTCGAGGGAGGTGATCCTGCCCCTCTATTCTGCTCTCATGAGACCTCACTTGGGAGTATTGTGTACAGCTCTGGGGTCCTCAACATAAAAAGGACATGAAACTGTTGGAACAAGTCCAGAGGAGGGCCACGAGGATGATGAGGGGACTGGAGCACCTCCCGTATGAAGACAGGATGAGAAAGCTGGGGCTGTTCATCCTGGAGAAGAGAAGGCTGTGTGGAGACCTCAGAGCAGCCTTCCAGGCTATAGGCATGCTGGGGCAGGACTCTTCATTAGGGACTGTAGTGATAGGACAAGGGGTAATGGGTTCAAACTTAAGCAGGGGAAGTTTAGATTGGGTATGGGGAAGAAATTCTTTACTGTAAGGGTGATGAGGCACTGGAATGTGCTGCCCAAAGAAGTTGTGAATGCTCCATCTCTGGCAATGTTCAAGGCCAGGTTGGACAGAGCCTTGGGATGACATGGTTTAGTGTGAAGTGTCCCTACCCATGCAAGGGGGTTGGGACCTGATGATCTTAAGGTCCTTTCCAACCTAAACCTTTCCTTCTATGATTCTGTGATTCTATGATGCTGTAGCAAAAAAGAGCTGCTTCTCTCAAAAATAGCCACCAGCATTATCAACTCAAAGAGATAAAGAAAATGAAAATTGAAATCTATATGTACATTTTTCCTAAATGCAGATTGAAGCTTGAATAGTTAGTCAAATAGTAGGAAATTGAGAAATGCAAAGAGGTTTTGGTTTTAATTGGTGGCTTCAAATGGACAATCTGGGGTCAAAATCAAATATTACTGCCTGTAATATTTTATGTTTCTCTGCTAACAGAGTAATAAGCAAAAGCCTTGTTTTCAATTATTGAACCCCTATAGGTATTTGATGGCTGGATACTCAAAGGAGAGAAATTTCCCAGTTCCTTGGACCATCCTCTTCCTACTTCTGAAAGGTACATAGACTTTTGTGAAAGTGGCAACATTCAGAAGAGCATCAGGTCATCGCAGAATGTGGCAATGATCTTCTTCAGGATTCACCAGCCGGGCAATGGATTTACCATCACAGTCAAGAAAAACACCAACCTCTTTCGTAAGTCTGCATTGTATGCCATCTAACGGGCTTGAGTTTGGGGCTGGAAGGAAAATGAATGCGCTGATTTGCATTGAATTCTCTCACTGGCATTATCTGCTCTGACACGGCTCCAGTAGCAGCAGTTGAGCTATGCACACCTGAAAGTCTGAGGATTTGACTCAAGTCCTGAGCATCTGTCTCAAGTTAAAAAGTGAAGAGTAAGAGATAGCTTAAGCATGGCTTCAAAATTCAGGGCAGAAGGCTCTTTCTTACAAAGATCTTTTCCAATCTAACATGTCATGTTCCAGCACACTTGGCTAGAACAAAAAGTATTAATTTAGAGAGTTTAATCTCAGCAATTTTTAGATCTGGGTGAAAAATGAGGCAAAATATTTGAAAACTGTTGAGAGCAAAACCACTATATTGAATGTTATATGATTGTTATGAGTGAAACGTGATTCCAATTTCTTTCCTTAAGCACAAGCTCTTTCCTTAAGCCTGGGAGCTCACAAGGCACAAGTAACGGTCACTTGCATTATTTTTTTGAGAGGGGACAGGACATTACACAATTATTGTTCAGGCCAGTCTGGTTTATCCACCTCACCATGCGAAGGATGAAGATGATGGCCTGTCTGTCCTGTTCTTACTCCAAGTTGTTCACACACAAGTGTGCAAGCTGGGTCCCCACTCTGGTGGTGCTTCCATGCCCATGGATGTGATTACTGCATGCAGTGGCTGGAGGTGGCTTATGTCCTTCACCAGCCTGCTGAAGCAGCTGCAGGCCTCCAGATAAGTGTGGAGGTCCCTTGCGTTGCACACTCAGATGATAAGCTTCTCCCTTACCTGAACTGTTAAGCTTGAACTCTAAGATAAAATCAGCATGTATCTGCTCTAGTATCAAAAGGACATTTTGTAGGGTAAGGAACTACTTAGGAGCAGCAGAATAGTGCTTAGGGGCTTGCTGGCAATACCAGGTGACATCCACTACAAGCCAAACAAAAGGCCTCCATCTGTATTTAGCCTCCTTCAAATTGGAAAGCAACATGAGTCCCTGATGTATGGATTTGAGGTGTGAGCTCTCCCACTGACTGCTTTACCCTCAAATTCGGACAGACCTCATGCTACAATAATAAGCAACAGACAGGAAATTTTCAGAGAACAAATGCCATACAAGAACGCCAGAAAATGCCACATGCATATTTTCCAGCATTTGGTTGTCACTCTCAGTAGTTAAATCATCTATTTTTTGTTAGTACTGAAAGTACATCATTTTCCTACAAGCACAAGTAACTCTTATGCCTTCTCCTGTGCTGCAGCTTGCAATGTCATCTCTCAGACTCCCTCCGGAAGGTTTACCATGGTCATTCCTCATCAGCACAGGAACTGCAGCTTCTCCATAATATACCCAGTAGTGATAAAAATATCTGATCTTATCCTGGGGCATTTAAATGGCCTCTTTTTGAAGGTGAGTTGCTTATTTCCTAAGAATTTACTACCATGTGCAGTTTCCCTAGTCACAGGAGCAGGAAGAGGGTGAAGCAGGGATAGTCTGCAGCATGGATGCTAAGGCATGTGCACTCTGGGCCCCATGTGCACATGCTGGGGGCTCTGGTTTCCCCCCAAAGATGAGAGCTGGTTATGTGACTGTTGCTATTGTCTTTGTAATGTTGCAGAGGCAATCAAATTATGCAAAGTACCATTAATGCATGTAAATACTGGTTGCCATAACAAAGGGTAAGAATTTCGTTAGAGAGAAAGTGGTGCTTTCTGTCTGTATTTAAATTAATGAAAGCAGCAGCCATGCTGAACAGGGAAATAAGACATGGGTTAGATAGTGAGGTATTAGCGTGGAGAAAATACAAAAGTGCTCACAACTGATTCCTTGCTCAGCATGCTGAGCATTCTCTGCTTCATTAGCATGGGGCTTGGTTCTGGCCACAGCATTTGGTGATTGGTGATGACCAACAGCAGGGCAAGAGCTGTTGGTGGTCCCCTGTGCCTGGGAGGTCTAAGAAGGTGCAAATTCCAAAATATCTGGAAAGATAGGAGCAAGAAATTTTGTCTTCTGAGCCACTGAGGCTCGCAGACCATGTCATTCATGGGGGACTGCCAGTGTCTGAGCAAATCAGGCTTCGATAGATGAGCAAATGAGTTGACTTACTCAGCAGTGGGCAGAAAAGGGACAACAGCAGAAGACACAAAGAAATCAAGCACTTAAATAGCACCATATGGGTGACAGCCCAAAGGCGTACAAGGCGTCTGTGCAAAATGTTTTTGGCACACATCATTAAGTTTCAGGCAAAGAATTGTGGGTCTAATATACAGTGACCTATTGTTATTATACAAAACTACTCTTTTGGTTAATTCCTACTTTAATTAAACTCTGCCAAAAGCAACACTTATTGCTTAGAAATATGTATGTCATAGTGGAACTTAAGTTCCTGCGTGCCAGCTGAGTGCATACATGCAGCCCATGCCTGTATTAATTTGATTACATGTCTAAGCACCCGGGATCAGACTGCTTATCTGCACTAAAAGAATTGAATCAACACCCTAACTACTCGTCAGTAATTTTCACAGTGTACTTAAGTATTTCTTCAGAATTCCTTAGGAAGTTAATTGACTAACGTCAAATTGAAGTAGTATTGTTCAGGATAAAACCAGCCTGATTTCATGCAGGTTTGAGCACAGAGAACTTCTAAAACCTACTTGTGGCTGCAGTCATGTCTAGCGAACTGCTACATTTTGAAGATGAATTATAAATAAGTGTTAATCTCTGCCTTTTCAGAAACCATCAGTAGGCTGTGCAGGAGTGGGAGATTTTGTAGAGCTGCTAGGAGGAACTGGCTTAGATCCATCCAAGATGTTTCCACTTGCTGATCTCTGTCACTCTTTTCATGGGTCTGGTAAGAACTCTTAGCTCCATATAATAAAATAATTAGCCAGAGTCATGCAGAGGCCCCGCAAACCTGGATTTCCTGCTAGACTGGTAAACTTCACATCTAGCAGAACATGAAAGCTGAAGTTATTTGAGCCTGTGGCTGGGCTGTGTTACACAGCACACACACAAACACCTTCATTTGCTCCTGCACTACTGTATAACAAAGTTACACTTGGTTTTAAAATGCTTTCCAGTAATATATAGGATTATTCGAGTGCCAACAGATAGAAAAATTCATAACAAATGAAGGCAGAATGGTTCCATTTTCAGCTAAGGAGCTTTTTCTCAGTTACTCGGTGTTTCCGAAGCCTTCTTTTCTGCTGCAGGAGCAACATGTACCCCTGAAGCCTCAGAGCTCTCACTCTCTGCTTTGAGCCCTGGAGGAGCTCTGTTCCCATTTCACTGTCATGCCATGTCAGTGACCTATTTTTCCCCTTAAAAATGGGAATTCCCAGTTTCCCTAAAATTCATTACAGCAGAGTACCAAGTATCGCAGTGATGTGACAGACAAGCCTCTGTGGCACATGTGATGTACTTAATGAGTGTGAACGGGTATATTGGGAAGCAGCATATCCGCAGTGCTGGAGAACAGGCATCTGTCTGGCACTTCACACATGTGGTCTCCCTTTGCCTTTCATCACACCTCAACTTCACAGTTCAGGCACTGTTCAAAGCTTTAAATGGTGCTAAGTGACTACTGAGATCTGTGATGAGATTAAAATGTGCTTTCCTGGCGGTGAGAAGGAAGGAAATCCAGTCTCAACAGCCCCTCCTCTCCCAGTGACCCACCTGATTTCTCCTTCAGTGAGGACGATGCTCCAGGTTCCCCAAATAAAAGAGGCTTTTCCAAACCCAGCTCAAATGGCTTATCAAAAGCAGTAGCTACTGATAGACTTGATTTTCTGCAGAGTGAGTCCATATGCTGGGCACTGCCGTATGAGTTTGTCTTGGTGAGACTCTCACATGTCTTTGTTTCTGTGAAGAACCTCCTTACACACAAAAGCACTCATTCCTCTAACAGGAAGCATTCCAATATTGTTCATTTTTGGTATGTTCAGGATAGGGCACCATTTCCCTTACACATTGCTCCTCATATCTAACAGTAGCGTATCTTCCCAAGACATCTGCATCATGTCCACCTATGCATATCTAAAACTGTAGGTGGATAGGAAGTGAGTGGCATTTGCATGAGTAAAGATTACAACACTTGATTAAATACCCAAGCTTTTGTACAGCAAAACTAAAAAATACAAAAGAAGGTATTTAATCAGCAACACCACCACTGGTTGGTCACACACACAAATTTGCTCTGCTTCCAAAATTGTATGTATCAGTACTTTGTAATTCTCAACACTATATATCTTCTATCTCTCTCTTTCATGTATCTTTATAACCCCTCTATATCTCTTTTCCCTAATTAGCACAAATGAAAATTGGCTGTGACAATACCGTGCTGAGAATGGTCTCCAGTGGCAAACATATCAACCGTGTGACATTTGAGTATCACCAAATCAACCTGCAGGAAACAGAAAACAGAAAGGAGAACAGCATTGAGGAATTCTGCTTTCCTAGTATCTGAAAAAACAGGCCACACATTTTCACATAGCTAACAAAAATAAGGTTCTGGTGAATTAAAAATACGTATTTTTCCTTTAACCAGCTTGTATAATTAAGCCTTTCTACATTACAATTGTATTTCCTTTTTTCATGCAGATCAGTCATTCCCATGAGCAAGCAAGAAAAAGCAACCAATATATTAATCTTTGTTACTATCATAGTATTTTTTCTGCAGTATTTAAGCTCATTTACCATGCCCAAAATCAACAGCAAGAACAGAAGGCTATGTTTCCCAAATAAATATTATTAGGAAAACAGAAAGA
This sequence comes from Psilopsiagon aymara, assembly GCA_024733675.1. Lineage (NCBI taxonomy): Eukaryota > Metazoa > Chordata > Aves > Psittaciformes > Psittacidae > Psilopsiagon > Psilopsiagon aymara. The sequence goes on along the minus strand of JANRGW010055255.1, from coordinate 22,492 downwards.
GACCCTCTGGATATCTAGTCAGAGGACATATGAAACCTACAATAACTATTAATGTCATGCAGCAACTTTATCCTTTTATATCAGGTATAAACAAAAATATTAGATGGTGGAATACACTTCCAGTTTTGTAAGAGGAAACTCAGCATTAGTGTGTGTAAAAACTACTGGTTTGTTTATGACTATAAATGTGCTATTTATTTCTAATGACATGTTTTTAATAAAAATTTATAGCATGGGAACTTCCTTACATAAATACAAATGTAAATAAATTCATCTGAAGAATTGGCAAAACATTATTATGTTGTATTTTTTTGAAGAGCTCATACAGCATTCTGGTTAAACTTCCCAAGTCTTGTGCTATTTTCTGGAAATTATGATTTTGAACATATGTTACTGTAAAACTGTGGACTATTAAAGTAACATTACGGGCAGAAAATTATTTTGCCAATCTTGTGTACACCTTCAAGTGCAGTACATTCCAGCTGTACACTTACTGACACCTTCCCTGTTGAAGAATTTGGTCAGGTGTCCTGCTGACCTGTGGAAGTGCAGATGTAAAAGTACAGATTCATATTTTACAGAGCTTTGGTGACCCTGAGAGGGAGTGTAAGCCCGGAGAGCTCTTGGAAGCACAGTGCAGTAAAGGACCAGGATTGTGTCCTGGCTTGGAGGAAGATGCATGGACTGATTCCTATGATTTCTGGTACTACCTGGGAATAATGAGACCAAACTGTTCCTCCACTGATGTCCAATTAATGGTCCAGGTTCAATTAACTGATTAGTCCAGATGCATGCTCAATACCTTCAGCACTGGTTTGTGGCTCTTAATCGCATAGTCAGTCACCAATAATCAAGTGTCTTGAGCAGTCAGCAGCACTGAAGTTAATCCATCCAGACTGAAGTGGGTGAAAACCACAAGATGCCTCAGTCTCTCCCTTTGTAGGGCTTTATGAACCTGGTTTTGGTGACTGACTCATGAACAGAGAGATGTATTTGGCATCAAAGTCAGACTCAGGCAAGTGTGTTGACCATGCAGGGCTGTTCCAAAAACACCCAGACAAAGCTGGTGCTGGCTACCACAAGGCATGGAGTCTGGCTCTGGGCTCTGACCCACCCCCATGCAACAACCATGGGCTTCCTGGGCCCCCAGTGTGGTGCTTGAAGCACTGGTATGGTCACCCAGCACCAGAGACATCGAAACATAAGAAAAGCAAAATATAAAAATTGAGACTCAAAGAAATACCGTTTTTCCTGAGAAAACCTGCAGTGACAGAGGATCTCTGTGCCCCAGCATCACATTCAGCTTACCTTTTCTGGGTGCCCGTCACTTTCAGGGTGGCCCTTACTGCATTCAGCCCCACCAGACTTTCCCAGGCACCCTTTGGTGAACGAGGGCAGGTTTCTGGGCTGTACAGTTTGGGAACAGTCTCGCAGGTTCCCGTATCAGACTGTACCTGTCCACATACTTACCTTAACAGCGGGGAGAGGTAGATGTCTGTAGTAGTACTGCTCCTTGGTCACTAAGAAACCTCAGAGGAGATGAAATATCAACAACATATCTAGCTCAGGGCTAGATTGCCGGTGAAGGTAAACTCACAATCATCTCTTGCTTAGTGCAGTTTGGTAGTGGTATTTCCCACCTTTCAGCTTTATGTGGTAGGGTTTTCCTAATCCTGAGATTCACATGCAGGAAAACCAGCGGATCAAACCCAGTCAGTGCAGTTCTTGAAGGTCAGGTCCTGCTTCTCATCATAGGATGAGAACAACTTGATCTCATCCTATGACTAGGTGATCTTTGTAAGTTGTGGCCAATGGTATGAGATTCAACAAGACAAAGTGCTGGGTCCTGCAGTTGGGCCACAACAAGCCCATGCAATGCTCCAGGCTTGGGGAAGAGTGGCTGGAAAGCTGCTCAGCAGAAAAGGACCTGGGGTGCTGATTGATGGAGCTGAACACGAGCCAGCTTGTGCCCAGGCAGTCAAGAAGGCAAACAGCATCCTGGCCCGTATCAGCAATAGTGTGGACAGCAGGACCAGGGATCAGCAGTACACAGGATCATGCTGGTGTACTGGGCACCGGTGAGACTGCACCTGAAATACTGTGTTCAGTTCTGGGGCTGTGACTACAAGGCAGACGTAGAGGTGCTGGAGCAGGTCCAAAGAAGGGCAATGGAGCTGGTGAAGGGCCTGGGGCACAAGTGTGATGAGAAGCAGCTAAGGGAACTGAGGTGGTTATGCCTGGAGAAGAGAAGGCTCAGGAGTGATCTCATCACTCCCTACAACTACCTGAAAGGAGGATGGAGTGAGGTGGGGTCAGTCTCTTCTTCCATGTTACAAGTGATAGGACAACAGGTAATGGCCTCAAGCTGAACCAGGAGAGGCTTAGAATGGAGACAAGGAACAATCTGTTCCCCAGAGAGGATGGTGAGGCATCGGAGCAGGCTGCCTAGGGCATTGGTGAAATCACTGTCTCTGGAAGTGTCCAAAAATCATGTGGATGAGGCCTCCAGCATTATAGTTTAGTGATGGACTTGGCAGTCCTTGGGTAAAGGTTGGACTAGATGGACTTGAAGGTCTTTTCCAACTTAGTTGATTCTATGACTTAAATACCTTCAAATCACTGTGGCCTTAAATAAAAGTTACTTATATTCAGAGGGTTTAGATTTCTGCTCCCATAGTGCACAGAAGTGGAGTCTATTACTAACAAAACTTCCTGTTATAGATGAGGGAGAATGAAAAACATGACTTGATGCAGGACAGCACCATGTGTTGCTATTGCTCCATGCATAATAGTCAAGTATTGGTTGAATAGTCAAATCATGGTTTTCCCAGAACTGGTTGTCGCTTCTCCTACTCCTTTTAATCAACATAAATTTAGGCAGCACCATTAATGACATCACTCCAGCCTGTTGCCTATCTTAGAAAAATGCAGACCACAGGCAGTCAGGCATTCTTTGGTTTGTGCTTTAGAGTCCCCTTAATGCAGAAAACCAAGTCACTTCAATCTGTGTACCTGGATTAAAGGAGGCCCTTGTTATTTCAGGAGCTGCAGAACTTCAGCCACAGGAGGTCACCTTATAGATGTCAAATGTCACAACGCCTCCAGGGTTTAGTTCCGGAAAGTACGGAAATAAGTATCCTCACGAATGAAAAGAAAGGAAACCAAGGCAACAAAAGCACTGTAAGAAGAAAACAAAACAAAACAAAACAAACACAAAAAAACCACAAATGAAAAAAAAAAAGCCAAAAACCAACAAACAAAAAGACCCAACAAAAAACCCTGACACCCTCCCCCCCTCAAATAACAACAGCAACAAAGCAGAGAAGCAGCTCCTAAAAATTTGTAAAAGGAAAAAAAAAAAAAAAAAACAGGATGAGAAATATGTCAATAACATCAATATATGTTAAAAGACACAAGAAAGTGACTTAGAAATTAACAAGATTGTACCCTGGAGGCTTACAAGATCTGGAAAGACTCCCAAGAATCTAAAAAAAAAAAAAAAACCCTACAAAACAAACAACCAAACCCAAGTTCCTAATAATAAAATGGAACAAAAGACTTTGAAGAGGCACTGTATGGAAATGTTGGCTTAGAGAAGAAATTTTATGAACAGAACTTATAAACCTTGACATCTGTCACTGTAAGCAAAATCACACAAACCACAATTACAGTTAAAACTTACTAAATTGACAGAAGATGTGAGTGACAGGCTTGGTGAAGATTCTTAGTGAAGAATGAACCACTTCACCTTCTTAATTTGGCATCAGCACTGAGTTTCCCTCAGGGAAGTGATGCGAAAGGTATCATGATACCACAGTAATAGCACTACAGAACACAGAAGCACCATATTAGATTTAGAAAGAAAAGCACAGAACTTGATCAGTCAGCCAACACGCCAGAAACAACTGAAAAACTACAGCACCACAGAAACTACAAAGGAGCCCAGTGTAAAAACTGTTGTTTGCAGGGAAAGGAATCAGCAATTCTCACTGGAATCTTAATCTTTGAAGACAAAGGGACAAAGAACATGAATCAACTCCTGCATTTCTGCACTAAAATATAAATCAGGGTGGCTGCTCAGAAAAAACAACGTAGTGAGTTGCTCAGAGGGAGGCTAAATTTCCCACCTTGGGTAAGATTGAAAGTCTTCTACTTAACGACCATGCAATAAATCTTCAGCTTAATTGTTATTTTCATCTTTACCATGTAAATTAATAACAACTGCAGAGATTTATTGGAGAGTGGTAAGTCTTTGCTGTTGAAATTACCTAGAAGAGAAGATGGAAATATTCTGGAGGTAGTGGGGAAAAAGCCTGAGCACCTGTCCTTGTAGAAGTACCCTGGACATTTGAAAGAATCAGTCAACTGAAATAATATTCATTAAGAGGTTTCTGGCAGTGGAAAGGGGAATATTTTTATGGGTCCCATCAACACAGAGCGAGTGCCAAAGGCCATTTAAAATAGGTCTTGATACAGAAATAGATACAGACTTGTTAAAGTGTTCTAGGATTTTTAAGAGAAAAAATCCAAACCAGAACAAATCAAAACTGTTCAGGAATTAAGGACTATTATCAATAAGCAAAGGTGTAGTAGAAATGTTTCATTAAGGTTAGAACTGCTGCCTTTGGAGGTAAAAACTCAGCAGAACAATTGTAACTGAAAAAGACTGATCATAGTGGGATGTTACAATGATTTCTTGCTTTGTGAGTTGATCGTCTGTTCCCAAAATTAGATTCCTTGTTCTTAAAACAGTGACAAAAAATCCCAGACTTCTTGGAAGTAATTGCAATTACCCATAATAATGTGCGATATTATTTTAAGTTAGAGTAGTTCTGATAAACTAATATTGATTTTTATCTTTCACTACTGACAATGAGCACTCAGACAAAGACAAGTATGGTCTTTCTGAATGGTCTAAATTACTTTTAAAACATCTTCTAAAATAATCTGCTCTGCTAACATTGATTTTATGAAATTGTGCCCTGCTTCCACTGTGGTGAAATTTTGATCAATATGTAGGAAGAAATCACACAGAGGCTGAATAGTAAGGGAAGTGAAGTTGCAGAACGCATTAGGTGCTTGATCATATAACCTGCTTCCCACTGAATATCTACTTCTGCATATCTATCATACATCTCCACAGCCATCATACTGCACTGGCTTCATACACCAAGTGGATTTTTTGCTAGCTACAAGGACTGCAGTATTTTGTGCATATAGGGTACAAAAGGCTCTGAACTTTGTTATCCTGCACCGGGAAACATGCAGTACCAATTATGTAACAGGGTCCCAACTAATTTTTAAGAGCTTAAAAAAATTTCACTTGCCTTCATGAAATGCACACTTCTTAGGACCTCAAAGCTGTACTTACTCAGTTCTAAACACAAGCTAAATTATACTTCAAGGAAGTGATTCATTATAGTCATTTTTATTCAGAGCCTCATTTCTTCTGGTATCTGAGTAACTTTCTTGTTGATAAATTGACACAGTTTTCACTTTTTCTCCCCACTTTGCTTCTTATCTTTAAAGATCAGCAACAACTAATCATAGCAACTATGGATTTTGTACGCACATCATTTCCTATTAAAGGAAATGCAGTGTATTACACGTGAGTCACTACAAAATGAAAAGTTTTCATTATCTGTTCCTTTGAATAAAATTGATATTCATGATACCGTGCTGCTGCAAATTACCATCTAACCATCAATTACATCGTTGACTAATAGTTTTTTTATAACTTTGCCCCTCAACAGGAAAGCAAGCAGTTTTATAACCAAAACTTGCCTTTCAGATACACACTGGTACTCAGTGCCCCTCATCAGGACCAATTCTGAAGGACCGAGGCATGTATTTCAGGTCAAGCACATAATGGCTTTTTCATGCAGGACATGTTGCTCATGGATGTCCTATCTCTCACAGTCCCACCCTGGGCTGGCAGTTGGAGGTCTTCCAAAGCAGCATTGTGTTTGACAGCACCCCGTCTTACAAGGGGCTGAAACCCCCAGAGCTGGAGGAGAAACATCTCTGGCCTTCAAGCTCATGGGTACAGACCCCCACCTCTCGCACTTCCCTGCTGTCACATCCCTGGTTCTGCCTTGTTCAGGCCCCTGGAGCCCCAAGGCAGGAGACTACACTGCTTCAGCCTTCCCCCCCCCCAGTGCTCAGGGTGAACCTGAGCAAACTGCTGTCAACCAAAGCCAATCTTGGCTCCTCTCCTGCGGGAGATGTCCTGGCTGAGCTTCCCCCTGCCCTGGGACACATCTCACTGCTGGTGGTTAAGCGGCTACCACACATATCTTGGACACACACTGCTACAGGCAAGTGCTGGCATATATTTAAATAAAGCATTACGTAAAGCTCAGCTATTGGAACAATCTGAGGCAATAGTAAAGGGTATGACTAAGTATCACACAACAAAAATAAAATCATCAAAAAATAGAGAATCATCACAATAGCAGGCGATAAAAGATCATAATAATTTGTCTGAACAATGATTATTCTGTCTTTGGAAAATTCAGCTTTAATTAACTGACAGGTATCAGCAAGTACCTCCAGCACAGCAGAGCTGGCTGTACTCAGATACAAAAGCTGGCTGATGACGACACCTTTTGACATCTTGTTCAGATGTCAGAACTTCAATTAGGCTGGTGGCAAACATTGCTCAGAGTCTCCATTGATTCTACCCTGCAGTCCCCAGTCCCAAACCACTTCTGGTGGTGAGAAGTCACCGGAGATACCTGGCCCAACAAGAGCTGGAGGCATGCATCTTCACACCCTGCAGCTGCCATCAACTGCAAGCCAATCAAGGCATCTCCCGACATCAGAGGTAGCTGGACATGGATTTTGCAGATCCACAAATGCCCTTCATTATGCAGCTGGGTGTGTGGAGAACAGTCAAAACCTAACCTCTCTGAGGAGGTTTCACAAGCTTCTTTATTAGAAGGTTAATATTTACAAGAAAAAAAGACAAGATCTCTATGTAACTCTTGGTTTCAATCCCCCTCAAATTTAGGTGGTAAACTGAGCTTTAAACTGGGCACCTCTTGGAGATCTGAACACTGACACCGGTTTCTGATTTGTCTTTAAAATGTTCTGATCTGGAAACCTGGCTCTTTTGTGAGGCAAAGGAGATTGATGACACATGCTTCCAATTCTGCCGTAACTTAATTAGACTTATAGTGAGCTCTCCTGCAGTCCCAGCAGATGCAACAATTAATTGGAAGCAAAGATGAAATGTCCCAAATGAAGAGATGACCAAATGGGGTCTCTGACTGTTTAATCACTCAAGCTCCAGCCTCACGTTTGGCCATCTGTAGGCACTTTCTTACTGTACAAAAGATCCTGTGTTTTCATGCTGCTGCAAGCTCCTGGGTTGAGCTGAAGCTCTGAGAACAAGTAACATTGCTGTCATTATGGGTAAAGAAAAGACTGCTCTTAAAGTCCACTGGACTCCTTTAAGTAGGGGAGATGATGAAAACTAGGAAAGGCCAGCTTAGAGGCATCAAAATAAGAGGCAAAGAAGTAAATTTGGGAAGCTTTATAGAGCTGCTCCTGCATAATAGAGTACATTCTTAATGCAGCTGACACATCTATTTATCATCTCATTACATCAAAACTTATATGTATCTTTGGAATGAGACTGGTTTTGGCTGTTCCATTTGTCATTACAGCAGTATCAGCCCTACCTGTCTGAATATAATATTTTTTATGTCAGAAATAGATTCCTCACAAAACAGGGAAATTGCTGTGTGTTTGCTATCATAATTTGGTTGCTTTGAACACAGATAATGAGGGTTACCAAAATAAGAAACCTGCTCATTCTCAGCCCATCTGAGCTGTCAAGCTCTACAGTCAGTGGATGGCACAATTTTAAAGGGAGCTGAGGATGCAGTGGAAATTCTGTTTAAATGATCCAATCTAAAATGAAGAGTGAGTTAGACTGGATCCTGGGGGATTTGCTCCAGTAGTTTTGGCTTGTTGTTATTCCAAACCAGCTTAATTCAGGAATGTGATCCATAAGAGTTTGTTCTCCTCTCTTAGCTTTTTGGGATAGTGGTTCTTACTGTCTAAGCAGGGAAAAGTGGAACAGGAGGGGAAAGTTTTGGAAAGTGAGTGTTTGCATACTTTACAGAGGACACATCAAAGTCAAGCAGTCTTTGGAGCCTGCACTGCATCAAATACAAAAGGAAAATCAATTGGAAAAGGCCAGGCTAGTTCATCATAACCCAGGGGTAAGATTATATTACTATACAGATGCAGGAGACACCATGATTGAAAAGCCAGTAGTTATCCATTACTCTAAAAGAATGTTACCAAAAAACTGGAGGACTGCTTAAATGTGGATAAAAAGATCTTAATAAATCTAAATAATAAGATCGTACAAATAGGACATACATTTGCTCATGTTTCTTGTACAATTGATTAATTGCTATGCATAATTAGTTACTGATTACTAGTGGATTCCCTACTAATTCCTATACAACTTACTACCAATTACTGCTATTTTTCATATTGGGTTATAGTTTCCTTGATGTTTTCTGATTCACAGAGCTGTACTACTCTATGCAGTAAGCTTGCAAAATTCCAAACTGGAGTAAAACTGACAGCAGGGTAACTTCACAAAAAAAAATGAAACAAGGAAACAAAGCTAAAGCAGCACAGTTTTGCCATTAAAGCTAGAGAGGAGCCACCTAATCTAGTGGGCATAGTGCAAGTTGTGAGCAGATTGCATCCTGGTTTTCAAACTCCAGCAGGGGAGACTAGTGGGAAGGTTCATAGCGGAGCAGGGAGAGAGGGAACAACAGCCACGGAGAAATCCTGGCTCATTATTTAAGAGAAAGAGGAGCCTTTACATTTGGTGAGGTGGGGTCAGGTGCAAATGCCAGCCCCTTGCTGGGGAACTTGCACAGACCCTGGTCCAATGGACAACAGCTATGTGCTCACTGTGCTCCCCTGCCTCACATAACTGTTTTGGCAAGGGAGAGGGCCTCTGCAGATCATCTGGATCTTTGTAGGTGCACCAAGTTGAACAGAGTCTTGACCAGTGGAGGCTGGAGTACCCCATGAATAGAGAAGCCATAACCTGGCTGCCCAGCATTATCCAGTCCCCACAGTTTTTTCTTGGGTCTGAAACACTCTCTCCATCACAAGGGAACTGGAGGATCAAACAACCAAGTAGTAATCCTGGCTAATGAGTCCCAGCAGACAGCTGCCATACTGGCTTAGCATACAGCCTAGCATCACAGAGTCTCAAAGCACACGGGCAGCTGTGCTGTCCCTAGAGAGTAACCACTGGCCCATGAAGTGCCAACGCAACATGATGTGAGAGTCAGTCTGCCAGGCAGGTTGGAGAGGGTCCTGATGTAAATCCATTACAGTGACATCTGGACATCGGCCCCCTGATGAAGAATGGTAGCTGGGGGCAGACAGTGTTATCACCACAGCATGTGCTGAGCAGAGGCTATGGGAATGGGTTTCCCATCTGTAATGACCCCTGGAGTGATGCTGGGAGATGTGCTTTGAGCCAGGACCTTCTCAAGATCAGTCTCACTGAATGATCTGCATAACTGCGGATATCATAGCGTCAGGGCCATCTCACAGGTCAACAGGGAGAAACAGTGTCTGGGAACTGTGGCTCCAGATCTCCTTGAAGCAGGCATCCAAAACAGATCAAGTGAGTGGCACCAAAAACCCATCTGTCTGGCTCTGTTGACCAGGGGACCCAGGATCAGCACCTGAGATGCAGGAGTCCTTGTTTCTCCATGTTCTCTGGAGATATTACTCTATTAAGCCATAGACATATTTCAGCTTTAGGCAGCAGTAGATAAGTAAGCTTCTGCACAGCCATAGTAAGTATGAAGAACTTTTTTCATTTCCCCCACTCAGTCACTTTCACTGCTTTATGGAGAATTATGCCAGATTGAGATTTTTGGAAGATACTGCCTGGTCAAACCCTACAAGTGAGTACTGAAATATTTGAAAAAGGGATAGGAAATGCTGCCCAACCTATGACTGGGTATATCATCTGTAGGAATGGAGTGCTAATACAGTTCTGTGAAAAAAGAAACTTACAGAAAGGGCATTGCGCACACATAGAACAAGAGAACTTACGTAAATTCAAAGCAATGTTCTATTTTTGCTGCTGTTAATTAAATGTTATCTTGTGTGCTTCATGCTTACAAATCACTTCAGCTATTGTCAGATCTCAAGTAGCTTCCCTTCCTTTCTTCTTCTTCAATGAAACCAATTTGAAAGTCTCTTTCAGCGATTTGCTTTTAATTGGAAAGCATTCCCAAATGCAGGACTGAACAATGTGATCACTGATGTGCGTTGATACTGATAAAGCATTATTTGTCAAGTCTGTGTTTAAATGGGAACATCTGACTAGAATCTCTAGCACAGTTTTTTCACCCTTTGCTTTTTCCCCTGAGATCTGGTAAGCCTCAGGGGCTGTGTGAAGGCAAGCAAGCACTGGGACTGCCGGGGAGCATAGAGGCCCCAAACTATGCAAGGTGAGGTGCTAGCAGCCTACATAAACACACCAGTAACTGAGGCCAGTGGGTGAGTTTTGTTCATCTCATCATCATCCCCTCATTATGGCAGAAACAGTGGGGAGGGAGGGTTTAAGCTGTTTCCTTCTCCTGTAAAAACAAAAGAAGCTAGGAAATGAGTAGGTTTTGACTGCTCTGCTGAGCTGTCAGAGGGTGCCAGTGACTGAAGCGGGAGTCAAACTACTCCTCTTCTCCTCCACTGCCTCTTCTTCCTTCTGCCTTCTCCAGCATATGCCCAGTGCTACTTGCCTGGTTTGCCTGTCACATTAGTCATCTGCTGAGCTAGGGACATGATTCAGGTCAGTGAAGGACCCAGTGAGCCACTGGAGTCCAAGACAACACAGGTGGGTGAGGCTGGGGGAAGGTGGAAATTTGATCTCCCATTTCTGGCAATGGCAAGTCACTGGAACAGCCTAAGCCCTCCTGGTTTGTTGGGAAGAATGGGGAACAAAAGCCAATTAACAATCTGATAGTGATTTCGGATCACACAGTGGGTAACCTTTGCTTTCCAAAGACAGCCCATGACACAGCAGGTTGTAAATGGAGTATGTTAAAGATGACGTCCCTTTGAGAGTCTCAGAGCACAGTCTGGGCCCTACCATCTGTTTTGTTTTCTTTGGCATTAATATCTAGGAAAAAGATTGAACCAACATCGCCCTCATCCTCTATTTATGTGAGCTTCTAAGGAAAGCTGGAGAAACAAGGAGCACCTTGAAGCTGCAAGTTGCAGATGCCATAAGGCACATGCCTCCACTGAGAAATGGCATATTAACTCATGTTAACTGACATTGCACCCCTTTAACAAGAGCTATCAAGTAGCACAATCTTAATTGAACACTGGAAATAGGCCTCTTGTTCTAGCTAATGCTGGTTTTGGATTAATAGCACTCAAAAAGGTTATCTGGTCTTTTTAAATAAATGCACAGTAATGATTTTTTTTTTTTTTTTTTTTTTTGCAGGACTGACATGGTGTATTTTAAGTTCCAGTAATTCATTGCTCTGTGGTAGCATTAATTACACAGATAGCTAAAAAGACACTTGGTCTGTTTTCATTAGAAATTCAAGCAGTCCCTTTACTCTTCTTGTCTTCTCCAAATTGCCTTTATTAGTCCTTATTGTCCTCTTAAGTTCCAATGCTCAAAGTATTCACTGATTATGTCAGTCCTGCCTGGCTACAGCACCACTGTCATGGGAGCAGAAACACTTGGCTCCTCATGGATGTACTCAGCACCCACTGAGACCTTGCTCTGTCTCAGCTGCTATTACTCACTCTTCTCTGTTAAGAGATTAGTCCCACCTCTGGTTTACCACAGAGTTTTCCCACTGCTATTTACATAAACCATTTTTTATCCCACTGGTATTTGTATTTTCAACATTGTCTGTTAAGTAACAAAAAATAGAATAAACTTGTCTTTAATAGGGACCCTGGCAAGGATCTTGAATCTCCCACCCTTCTTCCATCCATGCTGACTTAAAGAAAATGAATTCAGGGATATAAAGTGAGGTCATCTTTTAGCTGTAACGGTATCAGGTTTTTCAGTGCATTTATTTTGGCTGATACTTGGATAAACTGGAAGGAGCTAGTACTTTAAGATGCATCTGGGAACTTGAGTCCAACGGTAGAGGGCTTTATTTTTAGCAGCAAAGATATTTCAGATAGTTAACATAAAATTAACACAAGCCAAACCTGAGTTCACATTCATGAAATAAGGTAATTGCAACACAGAAAAATCTATGGGCAAAAACTGTATGCTGAAATGTAACTGTTCCTTGATCCACAACACACAGAGAAGCCATTTTTCCATTTTTAGGAGATTCAGTTAAGTGCATAAAGCAGGAGAATATTTGAATGGAAAGGCATAAATCTGTTATCCTGGACATTGTCTCTTGGATTTCACTGGAAATACTGATATCATGTAGTAAGAGGGTGTCAGGGACCAAACAGGGCTAATGAACCACCTGCCATCCAGACTGGCCAACTGTTGGCTGGCTGCCAGCCTCTGTTTTAAACCAGATCTCCTTAGTACAAAACATGGGCTTGTTTCAGAGGACAGTTTCTTCCAGGAACCCATCTCCCTAGGCAGCATGGACCAACCTGTATGGGACTATCTTACTCTGACAAAAGTCAGCCTCCAGGAGGATGCATACCCTCAGCCACCCCCAAGATACCAGCTGTAAAATCATGTTGTGGTTGCAGGCCAAATGTACCCAGTAGTAAAACAGGAAGCAAACATGGGCTGAAAGGCCTCATCCAACTAAGATTAGTGAGAGGTGATGCCTCCATGCTGTCCCATCTCTTCTGTGCCATTCACATCAGCCTTGCTGAGAATACTGCAGCAGCTGATGTTGTGAGCTGACGTATGTATGTAAAACGTGGTGATGGGGTACCTGGTACACCCTGAATAAGTCACTTGCCCTGAGATCTGGAGGCTGAGGTGGCCTGCTCTAGCCTGGAGGCTCACAGACCAGAGTGGTCTCAGTGACCAAAGCCACCAAGAACTGTCCGCTGTGTTCAGCAGGATGCTCTATGAGACTATTCTAAGATGCTGCCAGCTCTTGGAAAGACCTCAAAGGGATGGGAGATCTGGGAGGTGCCATCCTCCTCACAGATCTTTTTAAACATGGTTGGTTTTTGTTTGGTTTTTCACTCTGAACATACCCTAGTCTATGTCTTTTGCCAGTCAGCTGCGACACAGAAGCCCATGAGATGTCCTTAAAAGCTCCATATGAGCTTTGAGGCTACATAAAGTCCAATAGGGCTTGTTTTATACCTGCATTCTGCTAGTAGTGAAGCAAGGAGTAAGATGCATGTCACCAGAAACAGAGCTGGGGTTTCCGTCTTTGCTGTTCTTTCTTCTCACAGACTCTGCATGTTTGTCTTGTCTCAGGCTTCACAGTCAGAAGGATACCTCTCTAATATTTTCACCCAAACCACCCAATATCACCCATACCGCCACTCTAGGGAGTAGACAACGAGAGACTGCTCCTTACTGAGCTTCAACTGACGAGTAAGTACATATGCTAATTAAATGAATCCAATCCTTGACATTTCAGATGCCTTTTAGTGTATTGGCAGAATAGGGTATGGAAACACAAAGTAATTTTTTTATTTCATAAGAAAGCTGTCCATTAATAGCAACTGTTTTTAAATTACAAAGCTGGTAGAGGTCTCAAACCCTTAAACCTTACTTAACTTACAAAGGGGGTGATCATGCCAGGCTACTTTATCTTACTGAATGGCTTGATTGTGTTTGTACAGTACCCAACAAAGACAAAGCTTGGAATAAAAGAGTAGAGATAGTGACTGCTGTGCTGGCATTTTGATATCTGGATGCAATTACCACTACTTTGTAATGATTAGAGCTATCACCAAAGCGGTTTTTAAACCAGCTGTTAATATTTTAAGGAACAAGAGAGCCACAGGGTAGTACCCAAACACTCTGTATTTGTTTGACTGCTTGCAAGTCATGGAAATACCTGTTGTTTCTTTTACTGGATTGGGGTCAACAAGCTCCAAGCCTGTACAAAGAGCACTGTAAACAGTGAAGAACATTTAAAACTTGTGTTTCTTTCTAACCACCCTTCAGTGAGTTTCTTAGCAAATGTGGCTGAAAGGCACATTCATGACATTTTTATCATTAAAAGAAACAAGTACTTTTTGTGCTTGGGAGTAGGGAGAGGGTAGTATTCAGTGCATCTGAGCTGTTACTTCAAATGGCTGAAAGGTATTTCATGTTCAATTACTTCTAATTTTCTTCAGTTTCAAATACTTTACTTCTAAATTGGCTGTGCATAATATTTCAGTGCCCATATATTTTATTAATTATTTTAGTCAGAGGTTGACTTAAAAAGCTAACACAACTCAGGCCTGAATTAAAACATTTTCAATTAGATTATAGTATAGCACCACTGTAGTTAAAAGCCCCGTTTTACAGCCACTGAGTCACTGAGTACCAGAAATCCCCATAATGATAGTTCTAGAGCAGACACAAAAAAGAAACAAAATCCAGAAAATAGTTGCCACTACTGATGGGAAATCAGCTATTTTATCATCTTTCCAACTCATCTTCCTCAGTTGCAAACCAACCTTTGCACTTAGTGAGAAAGTACTTGGATAATGTGCTAGTACTAATGATAGAGAGGATTCAGGTTTCCTGTTTTGAATCCTACATTCAGGGACCTGCACCTGAAGCAGATCTTGGTATTAGATACACTTTAAGGGCAGAATAATATGAGTTTATTGAACAGACAGGAAAGGCTTATGAAATTAGAGATGATGCTTTGAGGCAGTTCCTGAGAGCTGAGAATCACTGCCCTTCCCAGCCTCATCAGGTCTCTGGGAGGTTCCTGCCTGCCCTCAGCAAGAAAGTAAGACTCCCAGCTCCCAGCTCCAGGCTCCCCACTATCAGCAGAGCCCCCAGGATGAAAGTCACTGCACTTGCCCTTACCTTCCCCCAAATGGCTACTGATGTAAATCCAAATACTCTCTTTAGGAACGTAACCATATTCTGGGGCTTCCTGCAACCTGCAACCATTGGTATTTATGACTGGTCTAGCCACATCTCCGAGTCCCTGTTTGGCTGTGTCATAGCAGCAGCAGTTGTTAGGGCAAACCATTTTAAAACCCTTTTTGTCTGCTGAACTAGAGCTTAACTGAGTTCATCACCCCTGACATAAGCCCACGGCAAAACTAGTTACTTTCCATCATGCAGCTCCGCTGACATAGGTTTTCATTTGGGGGCACTGTACAGCAGAATAGGAAAATGGAGCAGGATAAAAACAATCCGTTTGTTTTTCCACCTATCTTTTCCTGCCAGGAAAGATTGGACAGACTGAAACTAGTGCGTACACAGTGGGATAGTAATGTAGGACTGCGCGTGGAATGTGGAAATGCTTTACTCTGGCATCGCAGCAGAGGTGTCAGTGGGAGCTATAACTAAAACAGAAAGTCCTTCCAAAATTCAAATTCATCACTTGGCTGTAGGTATGACAAAGCTCTCACATCCCAGCTGATGTCTTTGCATTGTCTGAAGCACCAAGAACCGATGAGGACTGAAATGAAATAACATCCTGCAAAGATAATACGAGCCCACTTCTCTGTCCTTTTGGAATACACACAAGTTTTCATGACATACTAGCTGTTCATGAGTCCATAGTGTTCGGGGGGATTTATATCTGCTTCTTTCTTTAGACATTAAGACAAAAAACAAGCAAACAAAAAAAGACAAAAAAATAAAACAAAAAACCCCCAAACCAACAACCAACAACCAACCCCCCCCACAAAAAAAACACAACCTACCTAAATCAGACCAATATTTATTGATTTTCAAGCATTATTAGTCCTCAAAATATCCTTGAAATTGTTCTATTTCCTCAAGAGCTAAACACAAACAAATCTGTAGACACAGCACATGCAGCAGGGGACCTTTCCCCAACAGAAATCATGGAAAGTGCTTTGGAAAGATGTTTGTAAGTCTCCCTTGAAAAAACCATTCAAAAGGGAAATGCAAATTCCATATACTCGTTATTCTCTTGGCAAACATATTCTGAAGCTTTTTATTATTAAGTGAATAAAGAAAGAAAAGGAAACAAATATCCTTCTTCACTGAAAGGGAAAAGCCTTAAAAACTTGTATTTTTGTCAGCTAATTAGCTAAGGCTGTGACTTCACATAACTAAATATATCATGTAAGTTCTGCAGCTGAAGGCATAATTTAGTCATCTATTGCTTTGCGAAGCCTTTGGGTTTAGCAACTTTACCTTAAGATGAAGGATCAGGAAGAAAGTATGAATTTGATCAGTCAGAATCCAAAGAAAACACAGAGCGGGGATGCAGAGCTTTTCCCTTATTTCCTTTTTTTGGCCCTCACAGCAGCTTCTCCCAAGAGCTACTGAATACATCTTTCATTTTTGCTCTTTTATGCCAGAATCTTACAATTCTACAGAACAAATTGAAAAACTGCTACATACACTCATCAGGTCGTCTGGAAATCAAGCCTGTTTTCTTCAGGTTTAGATAGGATCTTGCACAGTAGATTTCAATTTCCACATTAGAAAAGCATTTAGAAAAAATGTACTGTATTTCTTGGGATGTAGCTGTCACTTTAATATGAATGTTTCCAAAGAAATATATTTTTTCTATAGCATAATTATATTTTATCATAGTATCTGCTTCCAATTCCTTGCACATAGTTACTGCAGGGCTGCTACTCCTCAGCTGCCTTGGTGATAACTTTGTGATGGCACTGGTGAAGCAGATAAGGTGTGTGAAAGGTATCTTTACAACTTACACATTTTAAAATTATTACTTACGTTTCTGTTATCATACGTCTTATGTATGGGTTTTTTCTGGAAACAATTATCTTTGTTACCAGAATAAGATTTCATCTTGAATCCTCTGTGATTTGTATTGCTTTTTTACGTACTGTGTAGAATAATGAAGATTGTTTTCACTTTGAATAGTTATTTAGAACCATAGAATCTTTGAAAAAGACTTCAAAGATCATGAGTCCAAGCCTAGCATGTTAAGTAACCTAGCAGTGATAATTCCACCATTAAACCATGTCCCTAAGCCCTGTGTCTACATGTCTTTCAAATACCTTCAGGTCACTCAACCACTTTCCTGGGCAGCCTGTTCCAATGCTTGACAGCCCTTTCAGTGAAGAGTTGTTTCCTAATATCCAATCTAAACCTCCCCTGGCACAGTCTGAGGCCATTTCTTCTTGTCCTAATGCTTGTTACCTGGGAGAAGAGACCAACAGCTACCTTGCTACAACCTTTTTTCAGATAGTTACAGAGAGCAATGATGTCTCCCCTGAGCCTTCTCCTCTTCAAGTTAAACAACCCTCTACACTTCTGCACTACTAGAAGCTGGATTTTGCATAAGGATTTCTACTATGACTAACAGATCTCTCAGGTATCTGCAAAAATGTGTTAATTTTGATGTTTCACCAAAAAAGAAATAAAAAAATCTTTCTAATTCAACTTAGAGAAAAACCTTACCCTGCAGACAGGGTTGAATGCAATTCCCACAGAAGAATTATTTCAGCAATGGTTCTTTTTTCCTGAACACTGTTTCTACATTTTCTGACTGATGGCAAAGGCACCTCTCCACACAAGCCTGCAGCAGGATGCTGAAAAGTTACATGAAAGCCTCCAACACACATCAGCCTTGGTTGTTCAAAATGGCCTTGTGTGTCTCTAGATCGATATTCAAGGTAATTCCATCATGTAAAGATATTCTTTATAAGCACACAGACAGAAGATTGGCTTATTAAAGTTATTGTGCGAAAGGATGCCATTGGGTCTGGACATTTGTGGTCTGCAGAGTGGTGAATGTTCCACAGAAATTCTCTCACTATCAGTATTTCTTCCTGGGCTGTCGTTCAAGGCATTCTTTGGTCTCATTCAACCCTTATTTTAATTAGCCATGAGTGGATGAGTAAGAACTTGAGTTTTGCCTCTGACAAACTTTGTAAGCTCCCTGACATCTGGTGGAGGATAATGATTAAGACTCATGATGGATCTTGAAATATTTCCTCACTTAGGTCTGAGTCATACCTTCAGCCCAAAAGGAGGGTGTGCTTGGTATACAGAAGGTGAACAGGCAAAAGATGTCAGTCTGCTGTCTCCTAACTTCTAGCATTGGTAACTTCCAGCATTGGTAACTTCCAGCATTAGCACTGCCTTTTGCAGCCAGCTAGGAGATGAGTCCTTTGAAGCAGGAAGGGAGAGCTCCTTCCCCATTTAGTCCAAAGATCAATTTCTTCACAGACAGGAAGAGCTGGTGTTGGTTTGGAAATGTTTCTGCTCATAATATGTTAAAGATGTACCATCCGTAGCTTAGTAAATGGAGGTAACTTTCTGAAGTGCCTAAAAGTATAAAATCGTCTGTTTAAGATCATTCCAAGGAAAATTAATGATGTAGTAGGCTGTGGTGGAAATAGGGTAATAACTTCATAGAACCCTGTAATCAATTGCCATGCTGAACTGTGGTATCAACAACAGACGCCCCCAATCACACAGAAAATAAACTGGAAGTCTTTATCTGAAGACATAAAAAAGACATGTGTGAGCTGTCAAGGCAATTGCTCAGACCCGCTGCTAGTGTGCAGCTCAGAAATACAATTCTGAGCTGTATAAAAGTATATAAAATATTTCTTTCAAGCCTATCATATTAAAGTAAAGCTACATCCCAAGATACACAGTACATTTTCCTAAGCACTTCTGAATGCAGAAATTGATAGATGCTGTGTGAGATCTAAACTTTAAGAAAGGCAGTGAGGCAAAGATCAAAGGATGAACTGAACTTAATTAGGTACAAATAAGCACAGAGCCATTTTGAGTTGTGTTTACCAGTATTTTGCTAACACATATATTGAACAATTTAGAGCGAATTTAGGAGACTGTCTTGCTGAGTGTAGCATCTGTATGTGACCCCCAGACGGGGCAGGATGAAAGGAGGCAAGGGCAAGTATCAAAACTAAGGATGAGCTGCACAAAACTCTTGCAGAGAGTGATGCATGTGGAAGTAAATTGACAAATCCCACGTAACCTGCTTTGACCTTGTAGCTGAATCTACTCTAAGCAGAAGGTTGCACTAGGGATATTTGAAGGTCCCTTACAAATTGAATTATCCTACTATCCTGTAATCAAACACAGACTATACGGGTATTATTGCTGTATCATTATTGAAAAGTGGAGACCATCACATTTTTCTGATACCAGTCACCACAGCTGGTAACCATTTCACTTTATCTATAACTGTGATTATAACTGTGATCTCTATTTTTAATCTAGTGTGCAACTACACTTCTGAGTAACAGTGATGACTCTAGCGACAGTTACCTCTACAGACATCGTCTTGCTAATGTTGGAGCTGGAGTCGGATTTGCATTCAAATACTGCATAACCCATCAGTACCTGTCATGGCTTGACAGAAAAGTTTCACCATATCACAGGGTTTTAGGCATCTGACTGCTTTTTAAGGATTATTTTAAGAAAGGAAGACACCTACATTTAGAACCCCTTTTGTACAATATCTTAATTTAACTCGCAGTTAAAGTATTCAGCTGGGGATTTAACCAGAGTCATTATAAGCTACAGCAGTGGCCTACCTGTCAGCACAGTCTTCAATTCACTTGTAACTGGAAGAAAGTCTCCCCTGCTGATCTTTGGTTCAAATAGACACAGAACAAATCAACATTTCCTTTGGTCTTCTTAAGAGAAGGCAGTTCCCAGCCTGAGCAGCTGGTGTTGGCTTTAAGTCAAAAAAAGGCTGAATGGATGGATTTAGGGACAGAGTCATAAAATGACTAACCAAAACAACAGTGCCTAACTCTCTCAATAGTTGCATGCTGTGCTGACATTTTCAGGCAGGTCAATTCTGGATGGCCCAGTTACTTTGTGGCATTCAGATCAAATCTTACAATGTGGCCCTATTAGGGACAATCATTAATACCCATTTTTGACAGTGCAAAAACACTTAGACAAGACGTCAGGTGACCCTGCAAGCTCTGGAGACAAGAACCAGTAATGAATGGGTGACCCGCTGAGTAATGAGGCCATTTGTAAGCAAAGATGAATGTTTACCTGGGAGCAATCTTACGGTTCACTTCACCTGAAAACCTTCTCAGAAAAACACAGATGCTGCCTTACTGGATTCCAAGGGGAAACATCATCTTAAGAACCCTCCAAGGCTCTCAATTTAAAAATAGGTAGATAGATAGATAGATAGACAGACAGACAGACAGACAGACAGACAGATAGATAGATAGATAGATAGATAGATAGAGATAGATAGATTAGATAGATAGATAGATAGATAGATAGATAGATAGAGAGATGGATGGATTCCACAGAGAAAGCACTAGGGGAAAGGACTTTGTACACATCTACTTGATCATGATTTTTCAAGCTTTCTATGGAGCATTTTATTAGCAAAGTTACTGAAGTCATCTTCTCAGCTTTAGGAAAAATACATATCTTGTGGGACATTACCATGTCCTGTTACCAAGATGGCTGAAAAGATGAGTTACAGGCACTGATGACATCTCAGTGGAGTACTGAACATTAACAATTTGCAGCTTCTTACAGCAAAGATGAATTTCGAGATGCTCTGCATTTTTATCTTGAAAAAGAAGGAAGAACAGCCAACAATTTGGAGCTGGAATTTTACATAATGGAGACAAATGTTTTTCTATGAAACTTAGAACATACAGAATTGTTTGCATTGGCTTGTGTGGCCTTGTACAAGGTTTGTAATGACTGGCCATGCTCTATGTACACAGAGCATGCTTTCTTTCAGCTACTGACACCTTCACTCAGTACTGATGTGTTCTTCCATGTATTTTCATGGAATTTGATTTTTCTGATCTATTGTGACCTGGGAAATCTTTGGGGATCAAAACTCATTGGTCATATGAATAGCAACCTCCTTTTCCCTCCAACTCATGCTCCAGCATTCTTTTTTCCTCTTTCAGTCAGTGACTTGTCAGATTTTCTAGTTATAACAGAAAATATGACCCTCTCTACCAAACTACTTTCCCTGTTGTGACCTCATGTGACTGCTGCAGTCCCACTTGGGCTCACAGGCCAGGTGAGAAACGTAGCAGTATCTGGTACATATCCAGAGGAATGAAGCAAGCTCACATCATCTTGGAAAATCATGCTGTTAGCAGCATGTGCTTGGACTGCAAACTACCAGCATGCAACATGTTAAAGGGCTCTTTCTGAAGACCCCAGACAGACTGCATTTTCAACTGCTGTAGTCAGGTACATCAGATATCTTGTTCCTATACTATTTACAGGACAAGCCTGAATATCAGTTCTTTGTGAATATTACCTTTGCAAATCAATTCTGTGTAGGGATAGCTTCAATAATTAAGTTCTATATAGATAACTTTATACTCAATCTGCTGTTTTGAGGAGGAGACAAAACTTTTCACTAGATGCTTTAACTAATAGACAAAGGCAGAAGACACACCCCTGTTTGTCACAGGTTTTCAATACTTCAGCATAGGCTTTCTAATCTCAGGATGGGAGCAATTGGAAGTTTATTGCAGCTGTTGCTTCTGTGTGTCGGATGCTCTGCCTCTGAAGCTTTATTTGCACTGTGCAGTGTGTCTTGTGTTAGCAATTTATATAGCAGCTGTGAGCAAGCAGGTTTATTTGCAAAGCACTAGCCCTGGTGGCGTCTGTTACCAGTCTTAGGAGCAGCTCAGCTGCGTTACTGTGATACCTGACCAGGTTAAATTACATTTCTGTGCATGGTCCAGGTCCAGGCACATTACAGGCAACAGCAAGAGCTAGCTCAGCCTTAAATCTGTCACTGAAGGATGTGGATTTCAGCTAAAGGTAATTTATTTTTTGGCTGGGGTAAAGATCTGGAGCATATGTGTACAAGATTATGCTAATTATTTAAAAACAGTTCTTGACATAAAAACAGTGACTGATTATGTCTGCGATGTTCTGAGGTTGAAAAGTTAGGGTGGACCATAGTTCTTCACTTAAAATCTGGGGGTAGTCACAGATGAATCAGGAACACCAGACACTTTCTGAGTTGAGATGTACAGCCTTGAGATGCTCAGGTCTGAGCTGCTGTCCTTCATAGCTACCAGATCTTGCACATCACCCTACTTGGTAAGATCTTGCAGCTTTAAGGAGCAACATACTTTCCTCTGAGAGACAAAGCATCTCAGCAGCCTGTGGATTCCTCAAATACTCCCCCAGACAAACTGTATTTGTTAGAAATCCCTGAAAAATTCTCATTAATCTCAACTTCACCACAATGGCTCAAGATAAAAAGGTGTTGTGGTTTAAGCCATAAATCAGCCACGCAGTTTGTTCACTCACTTCCCCCTTTTTGTTCCCTCTGCTCCTGGAGGGATGGGAAGGAGAATCAAAAGAATGCAACTCCCACAGGTTGAGATAAGAACAGTTTAG
>JANRGW010055252.1:0-13777 GCA_024733675.1 Psilopsiagon aymara | reverse complement strand
GCATGAGGCTCCAAAAGTCCTTGGCCAGACCAAAATGTACTAAGCAGTAACTAAAAACATTGGTGTTATCAGCGCTGCTCCCAGGCCACAAGGCAAAAACACAGTGCTGCACCAACTACTAAGAAGGAGAAAAAAAATGACTGCTGCTGCTGAACCCATGACAACCACTACGAACCACTCAAATCTGGCAGCACTTGTGCCACTTGGTTGATGGCTGATCACAGTCCAGTGGTTCTTGGTAACAGTCCAATGGTTCTTGATTGCATACTTTGATATTTTTCTCCAGTTTACACTTTAACATCCACCCATAGGAGAGTAGCAAGAATCTCTACCTGGAAAGGTACCTAAAATCACTGCTTATGGGTCTCAGTACTCCAGGGGAGTTGAAGGTGACTTCATATCCATAGGAAGAGCATTTCTGCATCAATACCAACTTTATGAAAGTGCAGTTGTACCCTTCAGCCACGCAACATTCCAGGCTTGCATGGAAAATATAAAAATACATAACAGCTAATCATTCTGGCATTGGACTGTGGTAGGATCCTGCATGCTCCTTAGTTAAAGGCTCCTGCTCCCTGGAGAATGAATGCAGTCATGATTACTCTACTTCTTCCTGATCCAGTGAAGTCAAAGCCTTCTCCTGTAATATAGAAAGAAAACTTGCAGTTATAAAAGAAATTTGGACCTTCATCCTTATTTCGACACTGCTGAGGTCAGCCAGTAGGTTTGCCAGTAGGACTTCCTGACCTCACATGTCACGTATTCCAGTGGACACAGGCTATAGAGCTGCTGAAAATGTTTCTGTCCACTTCATGCAGATCAAAAGGACTAGGAGCTTTGATGCAAGTGCCTCCCCAGCAAACCCAGGTGGAAATCCGTGGAGGACAGCAGCTCAGCACTACTGCTGGCAGAAGAGAGAGTGCCTTGCACAACTGACTTTGAAAGAGGCATATGAAGATAAACAGATGCCTTTGTGTACAGAGAAAGTGGAAGTCTACCATGCCATAAGGGCAGGCTGTATGAACTGCTGAACTGCTGTGCTGTCCCAAGAACCTGCCAACAGCACACTTGTAGGGACAGTATAGCATTAAGGGCAAGCATGAAGTTTCCTGGTGTTTCTCCCAGCCTTCAGCTATTTGTGGTTGAAGGACCGTGTGCCAGGAATGGTGTTTTATACTTAACAACCCACCATGAATGTCTCCTATTGGATTTTGGACCTATGTAAATAAAAAGCTTGCAGCATATGAGATGTCCTGTAGCAAGTAATTCCACAGCTGGAATACATGCTGTGTTAAAGAATATGCAGTTTGGTTTGGTTTGCATCTGGCCCATGTTTTGTGAAAGCTTGCTGCTTCAAAGTGCCCTAGGCTATGCATGTGTCAAAGGAGGAAAATCACATACCCAACCACCCTGGTCCTGAATCCATGTCCTGAAGTGTTCTCTGAGGTACTTTGCACCAAAGCCCAAGACCAGGTTCATAGGATGATTGTCCACAGCAGTAA
The DNA here is from genome assembly GCA_024733675.1 of Psilopsiagon aymara. NCBI lineage: Eukaryota > Metazoa > Chordata > Aves > Psittaciformes > Psittacidae > Psilopsiagon > Psilopsiagon aymara. The sequence goes on along the minus strand of JANRGW010055252.1, from coordinate 12,275 downwards.
GTCTTGTGGCAACTTCCATTGTATAGGCAACTTTTTTGCACTGTACATGGCCTTCTGGCTCGCTTGTTGAATCTGCTGAGACGTCCTCCAGGAATGAATCAGTGATCCTCTCGAAGAAAGTGTAGGACAGCATGTCTTTAAAATGCTGATATAAACCACTGTCCTTTTTGACCTGAAAATTAGAATAAGCATGAGTTAAATTGAACCACTTTTCTTTGAATTGCTTTCCCAATCTCACTGGGAAAGGAGAGCATCTCTAGGTACCACATGCAGTATAGTCTCATCATGGTGGTGAATGCACACCTCATTGCAAAGCTGCTCCTTGAGTCTCTGGAGGTGGCTCTATGTTTGTTCGTTGAAAATAATCTTCAGGTTGGTTTTTTTTTTGCATTTGAATGAGAGAAGTAGAGAAGAGATAAAGCCAAACAATTGTGACACTAATACTGAGACCTGCAGGTGGCAAGACACGAGACTACAGGAGCAGTGGAAAGATGACAGTAAAGGCAAGTTATGAGAAGTGCTGGCAACAGCTGCCATGATGTGCTCCTTCTGCTCCATCATAGTCTTTGTGATGCTTCTTACTGTATCTGGGAGTCCCTCTTCTGCAGGAGCTGAGCACATCCTCTGTGTTGGTGTATACCTTTACAGAGCAGAAGGGGCAGCTAAAGAAGTGAGTAAAAGGAAGAAGTGCCTGCATTTTTAATTAAGAAAACATCCACTCCCACCAATGGACTCATGCAGGGTCTCTTCTATAGCTCTTGGGATGACTTTCAAAATGCGCTCAGAAGATTTATTTCCCTACAGCAACTTTCAAAGCTGTAGAGTTTCTCTCCTTCCAGGGGGAACAACTTGTATGCCAAATATAATGCAAGCAGAAGAGTTTCTTGGAGTCAGTCGAATGTTCAGCATCCCACAAAACTCAACAGGAATGAGGCAAGTGACTCCTTTCTGAAACATATGATGTTTTTGTTGCCTTCCTCCCACACCCCAACAGAAATCACTGCTAATCCTCTAGTCTGAAGAAAGATTTCAGAACGAATGGTGAAGGTTTCAGAAAGACCCAGATGTGGAAACAGAAGTTCAGTGTACAGAGAGAAAGCACTAGGTTACAAAACATTCACTCCCAAGAGAAGTAATCTCACACTCCGGTCTGTGTAGCTCCTGAAAACAGGAGGAGTTACCTTTTCTTCGAGTTGGTCCCCTGCTTGTTTTAACAGTGAAACTATTGTTTGTATTATCTGTTCTTCATCTGTTAAAGAGAAGAGTCACATAAATATCACAGCCTTCTAGTACGATCCAGATAGCCAACTATTGCAAAAGCCTTTGTGTCACTTAATCATGAAAACAGCTCCTGCTTTGTGGCAAATCTACAGAATTGTGTATCCAGGCTTTAAGGTAAAGCTCACTATTCTAGTCTCCTTGGAGTAAGTAATGCTATTTCTCTATCTGCTTGATGTTTTGCTCCAGTTAAGAATCTGGGAAAGAGCAGGGGCTTTCTTATCCCACTGGCAGCCCTTTGGGTGGTGAGGTATGTCTGATAATAAGGCAGAACAAAAGAGTAGCTAGCAGAAACCATGAAAATTGACTTAAAATTAGGGGGAAAAAAATCCCTTTGTTATTCCAATTACACCTTCTGCAACTTGTTAGGACAAACTCTGGGTTTGCCAGATTAAAGAAAATGCAAGTATGGCAGGATCCCTCTTGTAACCAGAAATCCCTAGGAAGCTTGCATTAAAATTAAATCTCTGCAGACAATGTGGAAGAAAAGCAGTGCAGACTTTTAACAGAGATTATACAGCAGGGTTGTCCTGTCACCAAAGAGGGATTGACCAAGATATTATTGCCTCAATGACTGGTCTTTGGCCTTAGAGCCCTGGGGTATTACTCTGTCCCCAGCCCTGCCACTCCTAACACTGCTCTGTCAACTTAGATCACTGCCTTTCTCCTCTTTTTCTCATTTTTAAGGATGCTACCTTTAATTGTAAGAGCAGAAATGTGAGCCACAGAGCCAGAACTAGCAGAGCAAAATTCCTTCTTCACAGCATCTTGCCACAGAAGTCCCCAGTGCTTCACCATGTCTAGAAAAATGACCCAATGTGCAGTAAAACTTGATGTACTATGTGTGAGCTTGAAACTCTTCACCCTTACCACGTTCCTCGCTCTCACTTCCATCAGTAAGATCACTTATCTTGGATGGCACATCTGAAGGAGGTTCCTGGGGTCTGGAAGTAACAAGCTTGGCAAGTTTGTCTGCAATGTGGTTTACATCTGCTGTTTCACCTGATTGGGAAGGAGGGTGGAAAATAGAGAATGTAATTAATCTTTCCAGGAATTAATTCAGTGATTTACTTGTTTACATGCCTTCTGAGCTAGAAGTGCCCAGAGGACACCAAGAGATAAATTTCCTCATCCTGGGGCTTTGCTATGGCTTGAGATGAGATTGTAATAATTTCAAGAGCTGCAGTATAACCCCTCTCTAGTATCTGAGCAGCAGCTAGCTATACAGAGGCCATACAGAAGCAAGCATGTGTTGCTCATTAGCATACCTCCTTGCAAGCCAGAAGCACACTGTGTATTAAGAAATGTGAGAGTACTGCTCTACAGAACTGTGAATCTTAAACTTTAGTTGTATTTGCCATGATTAGTTCATCTATAGGTCCAGTTTCAGAAAAGACACTGTATTTCAAAGCTCTTCCCTTGTTCTCACAGGCTAACCCTGAGCAAAAGAGAAACTGACTCCACTTCAGAGGCTCCTCTAGCACAAAAGCTTTTTGTGCCCTTGACATTGTTGTATTAAGCAGACATGAATACTGGGAGAAGTCAGCAACCACACTGGCTTTATCCACCTTGTGTAGTGATCCTGTTCAGGACTCTCACCAGCTGAAGGCATCACTCAGTGAGAGCACTCCAGCAGGGATCCTGCTACAGCAAAGAGAGCAGGAGGAGCTGTTGCAAGGTTTGTTTCACCTAAAAGGTGCTCCTCCTCACAATTCACCTCACAGGGATGCAGAGCTCAATCTCTCCACCACCACTGCCAAATGGCAGGTCCTGCATGACCAGAAAAGACATTGAGACAAAGTTCAGTGGTGGCGTGACCCATAACACATGTAAGATTAATGAGCAGGGTTTATTGTGAGGGCAGCATGGGTTTAATGCAGATGATAAAAACTACATTTCAAGACTGGTGAATCAACCTGAGACATTTCCACCCCCTTGTCTGCCTGCAGAGCTTGTCTGGGAACTGCTAAACTCCCAGGAAGGGCATCAGGCTGCTCATGACTTTGGAAACCTAAGATCAGGCAATTACTTTTAAACTGAACAGGCCTTCAATTTAGACCGATGGTTCCCAAAACACCCCCATTTGATCCAGTATGGCCTGGCCAAGCTTCAAGTGCAATTGCTAGCAATATAAGTGATAAATAATAATAATAATAATAATTCTTTAGGAATTGGTCCTGCAACCTGCTGAAGGGCCGGTGAAGTCCAGATTTGAAGCCAAGCAGGATCCCCAGGGAGGTTAACACCCAGCATGGGGAGGTTTCACCTCAGGGTCATGCTGCCACCCATGCTGCAGGGAACATGGTGATACAGGCCATCAAGTGATCGCAGCCAAACTCGCAAGTACTTTCCTTGGCAATGTGAAAATGAAATGGACATAGAACCAGATATCTGGATGTAGACATATGCCCAAACCAAACAATGTAAAGTTATAGTTATTTTACCCTAGCAAAAGGCACTTAGCTGAGGAAGGGACCCTTTCTTGAGAGACAGGGCTGGATTTGGTAGCAGGGAGAGTTACAGTTTTGGTAGGCAGAAGCTGGCCCAGGACAGTTAAACTGGCCAGGGAAGGGGCACTAGGCTAGAGAAGTCAGTGATGGATGATTTTTAGAACTAAATTTAAATGCACTGAAAGGGGAGAGCAATCAATGTGACACCAACAGTACCAAGATGGGACAAATTAAACCTTATTGTATATAAAACCAATACGGCAACCTATCATACACTGTATATGGTAACTTAACGGGGATAGCTCATCCTTCTCTGTCAGTCTTGTATAACAAGTTGGTATAAATTATTATCCAGAGCAGAAAAGGTAAAATCCCATTGCCTGTAGCGCAGCACCTGATGTGGGGCTACCTTTGGGAGCTGGGGTACAAGATGTTTATGTGGATGGGATCCCTGGTTATCGGACGGATTACAGGGCAGGTTCAGACAATGTAACAGAAAGTGTAAAGGAGACTTAAGACAGCTTTGGAATCCTTCTTCTGTTTAAGATACATGGTGAGATTATAAGAAGAGGCCCAGAGACATGGGCTGCTCTGTGCTTGAGGCTGGTCACTGCCAACTGCTTGGCACCAGAGTTTCAAGCAGAATCTAGGATTTCTGTCTTCAATGTGGAACATTTACTACATGATAAAGCTCCTTAAACAGGCCTTCAAACAACTTTTCTTCCTTGATTTTAGTGTGGAGGTCTTCACTCTGAACACTGTTTTTTCTTTCTTAGCAGGCATGGAAAGAGAAAGCTGTTGCTGGGGAGAGGGGTGTGGAGGAACCCCAACCTGTGCAGTTTATACGACAGTTACCACTGTACAATGGAAAACAGAAAATCCATTCACAAGCGTGAATCTTCTTCACAAGCACAACTGAAGATCTGGCAATCTCCCTTCCTAACTGGAAATCGATAGAGTTAGCATGAAAGGTGACAAAAATGTGTCTTTCCAGAGGCCATCAGCCATTTAAGCTATTGAGGGAGATTTAAAGACAAACAGTGCAAGGAAAGAACTAAGACATACCTGTCTGATGCTGGGAATCCCCTTGTGGAAGGATCTTGGATTGATTCTCAAAATGGGAGAAATGTGCAGTGTGACCTCCGTGCAGTGACGATGCTGGGGGCTCTGCACTGCTGCAGGGAAAATATAGATGATGTCCTGGTAAGGATTTCTTTTTCTCTTGAGTTTTGCTTTGTAGTTGTACTACAGGACTCTGAAAAAATGCTATTTGGCTTGATCCGTCTCTATCTCTTTGATGGAAAATCTTTCCTTGTCTCCTGATTAAGGATGATGGTTTCTGCACGTTAGCCTCATTTTCCAGAAGTTTCCCATATTTACTGACAGACAGCCGCCGCTGGGCATAGGCCAGTAGGATCTTGTATTCTATGCTGTCTCGCCCATCATCTTCCAGCAGTATTTCTTCCACACTGGCAACATTTGGGGAAGACATCTTGGTTCCTGCAAGAACATATTCTTAATTTTAATGGCTTAGGGAGCAGCCTGCTTTTCATGAATCCAACCAGTACTTGGCATTTCTACAGAGCCTTCCACCTTATAAACCTCAGTGATGTGAAGAATACTGCAGTACCCAGGAGTCAGAGAAGCAGTCTTCTCGAGGAAAAGAGTTTGATTACTGAGAAATACCTGAGGTAGTAATCAAGGCCATCAAAGAAAGGGAGCAAGAGATCTGACACATTACGTGTGTAACTGTATTTGGTTGCTTAAACAGGAAAGATGAGGAAATTCTAGGAGTGTTCAGCAGTTGGGGTGCAGTACATGGAAAGTGGAAAATTAACAATGCTAATTGATTGCTGTGATGGAAAGAGAAAAGATTCATCAAAGCACTGCAAAGGAAAAGCCTATAACATGTCTCAAATGAGCAAGCATCTAAATACATGAGAATTGTGCTTTCAGAGGAAGCCTTGGTAAATTTGAGCCCTGAGTGCTCCAGGTAGGAAAGCAAACAACAATTAGCCTGAATATTAGGGAAAATTTACCTATCATAATGTTCTCAACTGTCCTTTCCCTTTAGGGCACCTGAGCCAACAGTTTCGTATGTGTGATTGTGTGCAGTGGATGGTGTGGTGGCACTTATCTACGGTGACTTGTACTTCTCCAAACAAATTCACAATCCCACAGCACGTACATGCATTTTGTCATCTTTCCATTTCTCTACGCATTGTAACCCATCAAGCCACAGTGCTCAAGTTAAGCTATTGACACACCACCATCCCAAGCTTCCAATAGCCTGTCTCAGACACATGGCAACAACCTCTCTGAAATTTTCTTCCCAATGCAAGCCTGGGTATCAGCTTGCTCAGTTTTCTTCTAGGAGTGTGCTGCAATTTCCTGCTTAGATACTTATACTTAACATCATGTGGCAAAACATCTCACTACGCTTGGATGAGGATTTGTCCCAGTGACATCCAAGGTATAAGCAACTATGTTGTCTTCAAACAGCCTCCTGGGTTTCAGCAGAAGCCCTGTCCTGTGGGGAGCCCAGTACTGCACTGAGACCTCTTGCTAAAAAGGTGAGTCCCTCTTTGCTGGACATGGCCATAGCAATTTGAAGGCTGGAGGTGGGAGGTGTGGGTACAAGTTCCCCTTCTCTTGCTAGTTGCTGCCTTGAGATATTCAAAGGGTGAGAGGGAACTTTGTGTCTCCTCACAGCATTCGTGCAGGCAGCTTTAGTGAAGGGAAACTGAAAGCGCAGCAGGAAAAAGTGAGCAGTGAACTGTTACAAGAAACAAACCAAGAAAAAGAAGTGGCAGCTAAAAATACAGAGAAAACAAAGGAGAACCAAAATGATGCAAGACAGGTACCGGGATGCTGCTTCTTCCTTGCTGTGCCTAGGAAGGGAGTGCTGATGTGCATACCACCCTCAGGATGCAGGGGAGCAAAGGTAAGACCTTTTCCTTGCCCCTGGATTGTTTGAAGCCATCTTCCAGTGCAAATCAGAGCATCTTAAAGGGCATTCAAAGACGAACTGCATTTCTCAGCATCTCCACTACACAGAAAGCAAGGCTACAGCAAATCCCTTCAGCTAGTCAGTGAGCCCTGGAACAGGCACTTCCCTTTGCCCCAGAAGCCAGACCAAGCATTTATTTCAGTTTTAAGTTTGTCCAGAAAGAGAGGGAAAATTCTAAGGGCTCTGCTGTTCTTTTTCATTATTTAATACTTTATTCAAACTCAAGTTCCTCACTGAAAAGATCTAAGCTTGCCCTTCACATCAGAAACCAATGCTACTTAAAACCAATGCTACTTAAAACAGCATAGTCTTCCCCACCATGGGTCCTCTTTATAGGTCCAAAATAATTCGTGTAACATTCATGTGTACTAATTTTTCACTAATTTAAAAATGTATAACAATCTATGATAGATAAGCTATATAAACCATAACTATATATAAAAATTATAAAGCAATTATATAAAATAGTACAAAACTTTATTCCAAACTGCAAAAGGACTTACAGTAGCAGCATCAAAAACTCCCTTACAGCCCTGTACACTGGGCTATTACTTATGCATTGAGAACAGTCCTACCCAAGGTGGCTGTACAGATAGAAATCAAATAAGGGTTCAAAGGTTGGTCTCCTAAACGAGGCTAAGTGCAGACCGATAGCAGGAGGTAGGGTATTATTACAGCTTGCTAGTGTGTAACATCAAATAAGCACTTGCACTTCAGATGCAGCTGTACAGTGAAGCCTGCACCTCGCTCTGGTGGGGAACCTCTGAGAAATGAAACAAATTATGTTGGTAAAAATGTGGAATAGGAGCTTCCTTACCCAGACTGTCTCGAGCACTGACGTCTCAGTAAGGAGTCTCACCCCTGTGTATACAACAAGGCTGGAGGAGCAAAAAAAGAGAACAAAGGGTCACAGTTTATAGTTCATTTGTATCATTACTTACAGACAGCAAGAAAAGGAGGTATCACCACATGCTGGTGAGCATTTATAAAGGAAACTTCCAGTAGCTAAGTTGTTTTTCAGTTCATTTTAAAGTTTGAAATCTTAGTTGGCTCTCTTTAGACTTACTTCTTCATACTATAACCGTGTTATTTTTGCAATATCCTGTCTGGTATGGGCCAGAGATGAGCCAGTATTTTCTCAGAAGCAGCACTTGCTCTGCACAAACTCGCTCTCAGGAATGAGCCTCTATAAAGAAGGATTTTTAATGCAAACATTGATTCAGTTTGACAGTACTTGGAAGTCCTGCTAAAACCCAAATCTGTGTATTATTTCTAGGATGATTAAAAGAAACTCGGGGAATCAGATTATGGAGAGTAGCAGCACGGTCTCATTCTGTCTACTTAGAAACTCTGGTCTAAATTATTTATCTTCTGGAGCTTGCATGCTCTGAGGGAGCAATGTTATGCCCTTCCTCTTTACTCTTCTCCAGACCTTTTCCTCCCATTGCCAAATGTCACATTCATATGCCATTTACCAGAAAATGGAAACTGGACTGACACTGTTCATAATGGTACATTTAGCTACAACCCTCCATTCACTTCAGGAATTATCTGCCAGAACAAAGGAATTTGACAAAAGCATAGATGAACTTCTGTGAGCAGCATGACCAACAAAACCTGCTTTCCTGTGGACTGACTGAGAGCCAATACTGACTAAATTAAAGTCTACAAAAATATACCTCCACCGTAACAGCACCCTGGGCCAATGTAACGATAGTCAACTAAAAGCTTGAGAAGTGTATTTACATGAGGCTGAGTGGGCAGGATACAGAAAGGAAACCATAAAAAAGAGCTAAACTAGGAACATGACTGTTTAATTTTTGTTACTGTGAAGCGTAGCCTGGAGGTTTAAGTATAGATGAAATAACTGTTGATTTGGAGAGCATCCATCTACAGGCCTGGCAAAACTGGACCAAGTGGCAATCTGGCAGTGCCATTTCTCAACAGTTGTTGTATTGGTGTTATTTATTAATGTATAGTTGCACATATAATTGCAAATCACCACTGTGGCTATCTCTGTCTCTTGGACCATGCTCACCATAGACTCTGCCTGAGCCCATACTTGGGTGCTGCACTCAGCTCATCCTCTCCTTCTAACCCTGCTGTCATGCCTGCTGTCCTGCCTCCTCAGGTGACCACAGAGCACAGACAAGCTCTACTACTATTTCTGCCACAGGAAGGTTCATCCTCCTGCCTCATGGGCAGCCCTAGGGTTTACTTCCAAAAGGCTTAGGGACCTTGCCCAAGCAGAGGCAGCGTCAATGCTGACCCTGCTGTTTGGCTCCATTCCCCATCAAGCATATACTTAACATCATGTGGCAAAATATCTCACTATGCTTGGATGAGAAGTACTGGCAAACCAAGGAAGCACAGGTAGCTGAAGATGGCTCTGCAGCAAGAGGCAGTGCCTGCCCAGAAAGGCTAAAGAGATGAAGCAGAAAAGAGAAGTGAAAGAGGTGCCTGGGAAATGATTGTAGAATCATCATAAAATCATAGAATGATTTAAGTTGGAATAGATCTTCAAGATCATTGAGTCCAACTGTTAACCCAGTCCTGCCAAGTCCCCAACTAAGCCATGTCCCTAAGCACTGCATCTATATGTCTTTTAATTACTGCCAAGGATGGTGGCTCAGCCACTTCTGTAGGCAGCCTGTTCCAGGGCTTGATAACCCTTTAGATGAAGAAATTTTTGCTAATATCCAATCTAAACCTCCCTTGGTGAAACTTGAGGCCATTTCTTTTCATCCTAACTAACAATACTTGGTTTGTAAGTCTGAGCTATCCAGGTCTGGTCTGGTGCTTCCCTCTCAACCAGCAGAGAGACAGAAATGTGCCTCCTTGCCTAGGACACAAGTTCGAAATAAAACTCTTTATTTTTGAGGCACTGCTGGAGAAAAAGCACCACTGTTTACCTTACTGACTCATCCCAGGTGCAGGGCTTTCCCTTCAGCTCTACTCTCACATACAGAGGAGTAGATAGGGGTATGTGTAAGTGGAGATTCCCATGCAAGGGGAAGCAAAGGCCAATTCCTCTCCCAGCTCTTCCAGCTAGATACTTCCCTCTGGGTTCATGACACTAACTTGCTGATAGTCTTTGGGAAGAAAAGCAGAACAATCGCAAGTCTCAGGATTTTGTTAGTATGTAAGCAACACAGTGTGCTGAAGAAATATCCCGTACATACTGGGTCAGTTGTTCTCACAAATCCCTTCTCAAATAGGTTTTGCCTGTGCAAGAGAGGCTGCACAGTTTAAAACTGTACAGATGTTGTGGAAAGCTGGTTTTACACACAAGCCCACCAGAAAGGACCTCTCCACATGGTGTCACAGTTGCCTCCAGGATGGACAACAGTAACTTGCAAAGTGAAGGATTATGTGCTTCTTATTTAATCTTAACAAAACCAGGACACAACATAATTAGCAGAGTCAGAGCTGCACTGTGAGGCCAAGGAAAACATCCCTAGTGGCAATAGATTTTTCATGAGCACTGTTGTGCAACAGATACAACACGTGTCATATAAAAGTTCGACACTGATACATGTCTTTCAGAAGAGAAGTTGCTAGGCTGCATCTGTCCAGAAGTATTTCCTGTATTCAAAGCTGAGAGGCTGCCAAAGACTCAGCCTCTAGAAGATAAGTGATGAACTACTTGGCTTTCAGCACCAGCGGGAATGGTGAGGCACATAGTTATGACCTCCAATAGACTACATCTGCAGTCACAGTGCAGGAAAGAGCTGGGAGCAAAAAGGGAATAACACATCTGCTTACTGATGATTTCAGGGGTGTATGTTACCTGTTGAATCATCTGCACCATTTACTTGCTTGGATTAGAGTTTCCTTCGGTTGTAAATGAAGGCATCTTACCAGCAAGAGGTGACCTTGCTAGAACTAGTCCAACCCAACATAAGAACAAGGAGGTGAGGATTCAAGTCTATGTGGATACATTGAGGTGGTGCCAAATTTTAAATTCAACCTTCTACAACTAACTGCAGTGCACTTAGCAGAAAAACCCTTTGCTCTCCTTGGTTAGATATGTCAAACTCTTCTTTCAAAACCATCCAGCCAACAGCAGCAAAGCTTGTATGGCAGCTGTAAAAGATCCAAGGAAGTTCCTTTTGGTTTTGATACTAAAGCTAAACCTGAAAGTACTTTGGTACCTGAATTTACAGTGATAGATAAAGCCATTTAATCCACATGCAATGAAGATTCTGAGTCTTGTACTGCATTATAAACAACCAAACATTATACAAGAGAAACCAAGTCCAAAGAAGAAAGGGGGTTTTATTACCTTACAGGTCTATTGCACCAGCAACCCTTTGTGCCTGCTGATCTCAGTTCTTTCTTCTCCTCTTCCAGAGGCTAGACTCGTCTTGCTAGAGCCAGCCTTGCAAGCACAGCACCTCCCTTCAGAAAACTCATGCTCCGTTCTTTAATATTTTCAGTCTTTCATCAAAACATGTGTTCCTAAGCTTATGCTAAGAAGTGTACTGCACTTCCAATAAAAAAGTGCCTCGTGTACTTCCTTATGAGAACAACGTTCAAACATGTCTTATAAAAAGCAGCAAGGGAAGGGCCGGCCCCTCCTGCACGTGACTTCTCAGCAGCACACTAGGCAAGGGGATAAAAGTCTATAGATCTTTAGGGCTTCTTGCTAAATGTCAAATTCTCCTTCCTCTTTTTCTTTTTATTCCATGGTACAGGTTGAATGAAATCATTGTTTTGATACAGGAGGGGTTTTTTTTTTAAAGTGTTTTGAAAACAATTATACCTCTTCTTCAATCAGCACCCATAAACTAGTCTACATTTTTATCATACATCATTGCATCTTTTTTCCCAATCATGTTAAATATTAACTAGGTAAGACTGGTAGAATACTTGCAACAGTGTCATGGAATTGCTCTTGCAACTCATAGCCCAACCCTGTGATTTCGTTCCCTGTATAATTAACCCCAAGCAAGCACATACCCATTTTAAGAGGGATTTTCATAGTGCCAGAGATCTTCCATTTTCAAAATCAGCTTGCAGACAAAATTGCCGACTAAGAGAGGCCTGACGCACATTAAACAGCTGAAGAGGAGGAACACTTGCATGTATCTGCAGCAGAGAAACAGTTTTTGGAGGTACAGAGGGGTTTCTGACTGGGAGGAGATCCCTTCTTAGGAACAAAAGCACTTGAGTCTGTGCCTTAGTCTGAGGCTGTTGTACAGAAAGGGTCTGTCTGGTGCCTTTCCTGTGAAGAGAGGAATTTACTAGTAAAACCAGAAATATAAGCAGAGCCAACTTTAGCATTTCCAGGGAATAGCAGCTTGGAGTTTATGTATACGTTGCAGGCTTATAGAAGCTTTTTTGTTCGTGTTCACTGAAGCTTTGTATTTCCTTCCTGCTTTCTTAGGGCAAACTGACCTGAGAGCAATAACAGCAGATGGAAAGCCTGTGTATTATGGATTATTAACGATCTGTCACTCCCTGGACTGCAAAAACTTTGTTTTCTTTTCAAATGTATGCCGTACCCAATGCAGAATACGCTTTCTTCAATATGG
>JANRGW010055251.1:0-24616 GCA_024733675.1 Psilopsiagon aymara | reverse complement strand
GAACCCATTACCCCTTGTCCTCTCACTACAGTCCCTAATGAAGAGTCCCTCCGCAGCATCCCTATAGGCCCCCTTCACATACTGGAAAGCTGCTATGAGGTCTCCACGCAGCCTTCTCTTCTCCAGGCTGAGCAGCCCCAGCTTTCTCAGCCTATCCTCATACTTGAATTTTTCCGGGTCTTTGAGGCCAGAAGTTCTGCCTGGTGGGGTTACACAAGACACAGAGCTCCTCAGAGTGCAGCTCTACACAAAGCAGGTTTGTGTGGGTACAGCTGTGGAGTCATAAAATGGCTGCTGTGGAGCTGACAGAGCAAGTATACAAATGAGCTTGGTATGTGGTTGCCTAACTTAAAAAGATGTAAGTGACCAGCTCTGAGCTTTCTCTTTTTTTTATTTTTTCCTTCCTTGCTGTTATTATTTTGATTTCCAGGATAGAAACCCACAGCTGTTACTCTAGGAGCAAGGGGGAGCCCTGTAAAAGCTGTGCTGTTCCAGTTTGTTTATAGGCAGACTCCACCTCTGGCCTCTGAAATCTTTCTGTGATGATGACTGACACAGAGTCTTCTGCACCATTTCTGCAGTTGATTTTTTTCCTCTTTTTTCACATGGTTATTCATGACCATCCCAATATTAAGTGTTCCTTTTAATCATTGTGTGCTCACCTAATATTTTTATGGTTAATAAGGTGTTGACTTCTCCATACAAATGAGACAGCCCAGTTAGATGTTACACAAAACATTTTGGATCAGTTTTTGCTTCTAAGGTATTAATATTGTAGGGCTGTAGTTGTGCAAATAAGTGTGGCATAATTCATGAGAAAGTTGAATTCTGGATTCATCTTTAAGAACTAGCATCTTGGAACTACAACTTGTTTTTTTAAGTGAATGTTACTTTGGTACTTCCAGTTGTGTACATATTTTTCAGGCTCTCACACCTTTTTCATTAAAAAAAGTACTTGCACTGAAGATGTCAGTTCCAGTCAGCTTTAAACAGGCAGCTTTAGATAAGTTTTGAGTCTGCTGAGCAGTCCTGTCTTTAAGAGCTGCTGAAAAAGCTTTTGTTTTCTGCTCTGATGTTAAAAGATTTTTTAGTATTTTTTTTTTCCTACAGCAGTTTATGTAGCCTGTGACACAACTTCAGCAGCTTTCTTAATGGCTGAAGAACTGATGTCTCTAGCTTCTTTGATGGTGCATTCTTCACAAATCTGCTTTATCTCCTGAAAAACAATGGAACTGTTAAGAGGATGAGAACTGTAGTGTGAGGCTTAACAGTAGTTACATCACAGAGCCTCCCAGTGTAGAGCCAGGGATGTTTAGATAAGCAGGGAGTGGGATGGTAGCAGTGTTCTTTATAAAAACTTCAGGGTGGGATATTTGCCAAATCTTGCACAATTAACCTTGGAACACAAGATGGGGGGGGACTCACTTTCTGGATGGTTGTGTGTGGCCTAAATGAAGATGACAGTTTAATGCAGCAAAGGACTCCATGGGTTCTGTAGTGCCTCATCAGTCTCATGGTAAGTTGTCTGTGAAGGTTTTGCTTTTCTGCGTGGGAATGTTGTGTTTCTATGTACCTCTTGCATGTACTGTTAGGTAGGTTGCTTCTGTGACTCTCCCAGCTGTCTGCCAAGATGTGAAAATGTAACTGTCTGATTAAAATCTCATGCAGATTCGCGAGATTATTGAATCCTTTGAAGGTCCTCAGCCTGCAGACGTGAGGCTGATGAAAAGAAAGACAGGTGAGAGCTCTTAATCCAGTTTTTGACATCACCTTGCTCTTCCCAAGCCCAAAAGACCCAAACTGCAAACACGTGCCATAAAAAAAAAAGTTTGCCATGGCTAAGGAATGTGGCTTTTTGGAAGACTTTTAGATAGCTGGTCAACATGTTAAAAGAAGTCTGTCTACAGGGGGTTTTGTTAACAGGTATTGGTAAGTAATCATAGTATAAATCCATTTACTAGTATGTAGTCTGTTGCATGGTTACCTTTTAAACATGGAGTGAAATGTAGCCAGTTGAGGGAGCTTGGTTCCTTGCCATGGCAAAATAACAAGCAGATCCCAGCAGTTGACGTCGCATTTGTAAAGCTGCTTTGTCATGAAGTAATGAAGCAGTTGGAGAGAGATTCGCCTGTTTTAAAGGAACTGACTAACACAAGTATCCCGTCTATATCTGAATGCTGTCTCTAGGTGTAAGCCGTGGTTTCGCCTTCGTGGAGTTTTATCACTTTCAAGATGCTACCAGCTGGATGGAAGCCAATCAGGTTGCTTCACTCACCAAGTCTAGTTATTCCTGAAAATGGAACAAGTCTGTACAGTTTAAAAAAAAAAAAAGTGGAAGGAGTGGTTTGTTCCATAACAGTGATTTCAAAGAATAAAAGCTTTGTATATATTAAAATTTGTAGCAGTAGGACAGAAGAGCAGGTAAAATGAGGAGAGAAATTTTGCTGGTTTGCGCACGTCCTGGTGCCATTGTTTTAGATTACTCTGTTTTGATTTAATTGGCTCATAAAGATTTAAAGAGTAGTCCTTAGGAAATCTGAACTTACTTTCTCCTGGTGTTTCCTTCTCTGTTGCCAGAAAAAACACCTGATATCTGCAGTACATTGGTATGAACCTGAAGAAGTGTCAGTTTGTGGCAATAGTGTGTTCCCTCAGTTGAAGAGGGAAAACTGGCTCTTCTAGAGGAATAGCATGTTTATTCCAACTAAATTGGGTAGAGAATGAGTTCTGCCATGTTATGCAGTGTATTCTGGCTTTTTTGAAGTATGACTTGGTAAAGAGCCAAAATGTGTAACAGTCCTCTAGTTTCTTTTCTAATGAGATCTTGCTGTTGCACTGCAAAGAGTTTCACATGCTTTTGCTTTTTGAATATTCATAGTCTGTTTTAATAATAGAACTTAAAAATACTCTCAAAGTGAGCAAAGTGTATTGAGCCATTTGTTATACACCTGATCATTAGGTGTGAAGGTCCCTGGGCAGCATGTGGAATGCTATTGTGCACTGCTGGTCTTGGAGACTGTATATAAAGAAATGGCACTGTAATGAGATCTACAGGAAGTTAGTTTCAGCTGCTTTATGTGCAGGCTGTTGTGTGTCTTAAGCTGGAGTAGGTTTTCATGTATCCCATACATACCATGGGTGGTTTCCCCAGCCAGAGTGCAGTGTTCTAATTCTCTTTTCCTGATAGCGCTGCTCAGTAGGTTCAGTGGATGCAGTGAAAAGATACCAAGAAGTGACTGCTGAGCGTATTTTCAGAAACAAGATAGCTTTAATATATACAAAGCTGTACTGATGCTTTATTTATTGAAACATACTCAAATTCACTCCAGTAACCAGCCACCCTAGTAGTAGGGAAAACGTAGAACCTTCCCAGCAGCCTGGTTGCTGACTGTTAGATGAAAGGATGATGTCTTGCAACTATGCCTACAGCTTTGTTTCTATGTGTGCATATCCAGTGAGTGCTGGGCCCTCCAACCCTCCCTTCTGCCGGTAGGAGAAATGGCTTTGCCATATTTAGTTGTGCAGAATGTGAGAGCCTTATTCATGCTACGTGCTAGATCTGTGTCAGACCCTATTAGCAGAAACATCACTGGTCCTGACACTTCTGTGGTACCTCTGCAATAAGCCAACCTGCCATAAAAATACTTCTTCTTTTACAAGGTGTGGGGTTTGGCCTCTTAACATGTGCTTCCTCAGACATGCTTCCAGCTGTTTTGTTGATGGCCATGTTCTGAAAGGGCATTCTGCTTACCCACGCTTGGCAAAGTGTGAGGCTGAGCATCAAGGTCTCTTAAATAGATGTAAATTCCTAAGTCCTCTGAAGTTAGAGTGAGAGGACATGCTGAAAGCATTTATGAACTTTTCCTACCACTGGAGAAGCTTCACTAGCTTGCAGTCTAGTTGCTCATTTTGGAGAGCTCTTGCCTGAATGAAGAACACAAACCTCTCGTGCAGGCTTCCAATTGAACTGATGCAGTAGTCAAAAGAAACCACTCTGAGTGTATTTCAGTTGATGACACTTGTAACCCAGCCTCTAAGAAGTCTAAGCAGGGTCCCTTTGGGAGGAATTACTGTATTTTCAGAGGGACGCTTGCGAAGAAAGTGCTTGGAAAAATAATCCAAGCATGGTTGTTAAAAGGTCTGGGGTATTTGGAGTAAGGGAAGAAGTGAAGCAGTCACCTAAGGACATGTTTAAAATGTTGTTCAGTGCTGTGTCAAAAGTGAATAGAAATGTGGGGGCAAAGGGACTCCTCTAAAAATGTGTTAATCCTGATCGCAGCATATTAGGACTTTGTCTCCTTCGAGACACTTTCTGGTTCCATGTCAACGTTTAGCGTTTGGCAGCTTTTTCAACACTCCCTGATTCCGTTTATCTTTGCTCCACATCCCATTCTCTTGATGCCCCTGTCCTCCTCTCTGCAGGATTGGATGGGCAGGGTGTAGGTGGCGGTGGTTGTCCTCCACATCCTCCCCATATGTTGTCCATTTAATTCAGAAGCACTGATTCCTCCGAAGGGTGCTCTGCCATGGGAAGATGAACATGTGTGCCTTGATACAGGAATAACTGAAACCACTTTTTTTGCAGAAAAAACTGGTGATTCAAGGGAAGCAGATTGCAATGCACTACAGCAACCCTAGGCCTAAATTTGAGGACTGGCTTTGCAACAAGGTACAGTGGCTGATTTGTCTTGGCTTCAGTGCTCCTCACCAGTGCAGTGTCTTGAACAAGGTGATCCATGATTCAGACCTGCTTGTGCTGCTGGTCTGAATGACATTGTAGGAATAGTAAAACACAGGAGTGAAAAAATTCTGTAGTTTTGGTGGCAAAGTGGATGGGTGTTGCCCCAGAACACGGAGATGGGCAGTGAGCTGCACTAGAACATGAAGTCATTAGGTGAGGAATGGTCACGTACAGCTGCATGCTCCTTGTTTGACCTCCTCAAGTGGAGCTGATGCAGTAAGGTGAAGACCAGGCTTTTTGGTCAGTCTTTAACTACAGTTCCTGCCCATAAAGAAAACTTGTTTTCCAGCTGTGCTTCTTAAAGTAATTACTATGCCTTGGGATTGTAAATTGGAAGACCACATAGTTAAAATACCTAACTAATTCAGGAGGACCAGGGAAGAGGTAGCTGTGATGTTTGGAAAGCAGCTGTGGTACGGACAAGGGTGGCTTGTGCTGTTCTCTGTTACTCTGGTGGGATCAGCTTTGTGATGTTACTTCGACTGTCTAGTTCTGTTACTGTACAGCGGATGCCACCATTGTTGCAAATGATCCGAGTTCTTACTGGGCTTCTCTTGTTTCTCATAGTGCTGCCTTTACAACTTCAGAAGGAGGCTAAAATGCTTCCGCTGTGGAGCGGACAAATTCGGTATGTAACACTGATCTCTTTGGCTGGGTTTGATTTTTGTAGTAAACTTCCTGTTGTTCATAGGGAGAACAAAGTTCATCTGAGGTCCTAGGCTGGCTTGTGAAATACTGAGTTTGAGTGAGTTAGCCATAATGTAACGGACATGTTTTCCTCTTCCAAAGATTCAGAACAGGAGGTACCACCTGGAGCATCAGAATCCGTTCAGTCTGTGGATTATTACTGTGATAGTAAGTTATCTTTGACTTAATGTATAATGTGAGTGTGAGTACTAAAATCATTCTTGTGCCTCAGACTGCCTGCTGAGGTACTCTGGAAAGCCATTATGTGCGCGGCTAATTTCATATTTACTTCTCTCCTCAGCCATCATTCTCCGAAATATTGCTCCTCACACAGTGGTGGAATCCATCATGACTGCCTTATCTCCATATGCATCTCTGGCAGTCAACAATATTCGTCTTATCAAAGACAAGCAGACCCAGCAAAATAGAGGCTTTGCGTTTGTGCAGCTGTCTTCTGCCATGGTGAGGTCCTCATTGATGTACTGGGGAGAAAGAGCTTGTTAAGGCATTTATGTAGCTAAAGCATTTAGAGCCTTTCAGCTCTCTGAAGGACTGCCCCAGTTCACTGGGGATGTGTCGGAGCCTTTCATCGTTAACTGCAGTTTGGAAAGAGGGTGGTAGGATGTTGTGAGCGCATGGGAAAGCTATTTTTGTAGCAGAGTGCTCCTCTGACATGAAGGCTAGCTTTGTGCTTGGATCACAAAAATAATTGTCTGGGATTATATTTCATTCACAAAACTTAAGGTCTGGGGTGTATGGTGTGGGACAAAGTGCGCAGAATAGGGCCCCTTCCACCTGGGGGAGGGAAGGAGGGGGATCTTGTTGCTTTGCAGCATCCAGTGGAAGGGTATAGGGACAGCAGAGACTTTTGAGGGTACATAGGGGATGGACAGTAGGCAACAGCCATAAGCCGAAACATGGGAAATTGCAGGGAGATACAAGGAAAACTTAAAGAGGTCAGCTGCTGGCATGGGGTCCATGAAGGGTGGTAGAATCTCTGTTCCTGGAGGTATTTAAAAGGTGGGTGGATGTGGCACTAAGGGACATGGTTTAGTGGTGGACTTGGTGGTATCAGGTTTACAGCTGTACTTGATCTTAAAGGTCTTTTTCAACCTACATGATTCTGTGATGCTATGTACTAAAGTTCATCAGCTGCATGATCTGTCTGAAGCTGCTTCAGGCAGAGAGGAGCAGTTTGAATAAAAATAAGTGCTTGACCTCAGTCTCTGCTGGCCTCCCTTTTGGAGTGATTTGGGGCAAATGTGCACCATAAAGCTAAGACTTTAGAACATGTGTAATACTCTGTAACCCAGTGAAATGCACACTGTTTGCAGATGGGCTGTGATTGGTCCCATTGAACTTCTCTGCTTATGTATAGTATGAGGGGTGGAGGTCTTCTTACAGCTTTAGCTGTGTGTGAAAAGGCTGAGATCTGGGAACTGTGAATCCTCACTAACATGTTTTTTATAGTAATTACTATTTCTCTTTATAGGATGCTTCTCAACTGCTGCAGATTTTACAAAGCCTTCAGCCTCCATTAAAAATTGATGGCAAAACAATTGGTGTTGACTTTGCAAAGAGTGCCAGAAAGTGAGTTGTGATAGTTGATTTATTTTTCTTTCTTATCCTTTCCTGTGTTTATATTGGAGTACACCCAGGCTTTTCTTGAGATTACTGTCACTCCAAAGCTTTGCTTCCTGAAAATGCCTTATGCTGCATGTGTTCTGCTTCTCACTGCGCATGAGGACGGTGAAAGGAGCATTTCCTAGCACCCGTTTCCAGTCCTGTGAAGATAAGATCGTAACTGCTTGTGTACACAGCACGCTTGTTTCCTTGGAGACCCTGTGACTTGTTATTGACTGTACAGCAATGAACCTAAATCCCTTTATTTGCTAGACGATGCTTTGGCTCATTCATTACAATCAGAATGTTTTGTAACTGCCAAGAAATCCATGTGTAAGGGCAGACTCCACCTTCTTGCACAGGAGACACTTGAGGAAAAAGCAGTATTTACTCAGATGTGTGGTTTTTGTGCTTACAGAGACCTGCTGCTCCCAGATGGCAACAGGGTCAGTGCCTTCTCGGTGGCAAGCACAGCCATAGCCGCAGCTCAGTGGTCCTCCACACAGGTAGGACTTGGAGGGTGTTCCTTGCAGTCTTGCTTTCCTGAAAATGAAAACATAGAGCATATCATTTAACTCATGGCCACTTGGTTGAACTGACCAAAGCTGCTTTGACAGATCTGCTCTGACAGGCTGGATCCTAAGAAGTGTTAAAATACTTACATGCAGTGACTTTCCTGTTTCTGACAAAAACTACCTGCTCAAATTTCAGCCACAGACTGGAGAAGGCAACACCCTTGACTACAGCTACGTCCAGTCAGGACAGGAGGGCTACACACAGTATGCTCAGGTTAGTAGTGGCAGTCGGGCTTTAACCAGCCCATAGGGTATTGTAATTTGAGTATCTGCTCATCTTGCATTTTCACTCATTTATCACTGCAGTACTCCCAGGATTATCAGCAGTACTACCAAAATCAAGGAGTGTTGGACTCAGACGCAGCTACCATATCAGGTAGTACTTCCAATGTATGGGAGATGCTGTTGGCAAGGATAATTTTGCAGCAGTGGTATTTTGCCTTAGCCTTTAGGTTACTTTATTGTGTAAAGGGAGACGTGGCTCATTTGCTCTCAGGATGTCTGACGAGCAGATATTACTAGAGAACTGTTAAGATCTGTTTTACACTAGTGAGAAAAACCTTCAATGTGTGAGAACTGTGTAAGCAGCTCTAGACAAACCTTCAGTGCTGTCCGATGTCAGAGACCAGGAATCACTGACTTCAGAGCAGAATATTGCCTCCTGAAAAGGAAACCTTTGTTTGGGTAGAAAATACCCACTGTGTATCCATCTCCTTTTGAACGTTTATTGCCTTGTTTGGCTGCTGGAGCTGGAATTAGGAGCTGAAACTGTAAACAAGGGAATTTTAGCTCTAGGATGAAGTACTGTGTTTTACAAATTAGTTGGCTTATCCATTGTTGCTCTCTGTTGGCAGGAGCTCCGGTCACTACAACCACAGCTGCAGTTGTGTCACAGAGTCCTCAGTTATACAATCAACAGACAAACTCACCTGACTCTCCAGTAAATACAGTGCTTTTTGCTCCTTGCTCTTCAGGCCATGGTTATGTGGGATATATGGCTTAGTTGTGGCCTTTGCTCTTTAAAGTGGATGGTACAGCAAAGCTTCATGGATTAGTCACAGTGCTTGTCCTCATAAGTCACTTGTCATTTTGTTTCTGTGGTGGTTTTGTCCTTTAAAGCTGAGTGCTGGCGAAGAGGCAGTAGCTATTGTATGCATGGTGTGGGCTTGGGCTTGGCTCAACTGTCCTTGTTTTTCTTGTGCCTCTGATAGGTTTTTGTATTTGAGATTTCCTGGTTTTGTTTTTTCCAGACACAATCAGCACCACCTACCACTAGCACTCAGGCGCAAACAGCTCCCCCAGCTGGAGTAGTCCCTGGAACCAAGTATGGTAAGCAGTGGAGTTACTCCTGGGAAAAAGGTACAGGCATCTGTCACTGTAGCAAGAGAGAGACCTGGCTTTGACTGAGTGCTCCAGTGGTGGAGCTGTCCCTGGAGAGTGTGATCTGCATGGGTGATGAAGAGTCCTTTACAGACATGGCTGCTGTCATAGCAGCTAATAATCTCAGAATTGTATTTGAAACGTGGAAAGATACTGTCTGAATTTGGCTGGAACAACCATGTCTCACACTTTAATTTTTTTACAGCTGTCCCTGACACTTCCACCTACCAATATGATGAATCTTCAGGATATTATTATGATCCTGTAACAGGGCTCTACTATGATCCTAATTCCCAGGTAAACAATTTCTTCCCATCTGTCTTAACTGTTAAGGTCCATTAGTTTCCTGTCTCTCATCAGACAAGTTAAGTTCACTTTAGAGATGCACAAAATACTGTATGTAGCAGATAACTCACCAGTGTGCATGGAGCGGGGACTTGAATTCTTTTTGGCGCAGTCTTTATTTTTTCTCTCCTTTCCTTAATTTTCTTCCCTGTTTGGCTCATACAGGGTCAGCTGTTGTCACAGACACTGTAACTGAGCTATTCCATTGGAGAGTGTCCAGCAGAGTGCCCCCAGCTCTGGGCTCCAGTGGGTTGTCTCTTGGGAGGGATGAAAACTTCTCCATAGTGCTGTTGGGCAGAATGCCTGTGGTAGGGGATGGCGGCCTCAGACACTTCATGCCTGTTCTCTCCCTTATAGAGTCTGCAAAACTTGTTTTGACTCCAAAACACCTTCCCATTTGATTCTGTAGTGTGAATCAGACAGCTTGCTTGTGTTCTCCCTGGGGTGCTTGGATGAGATGTTTAACTGTGTAACTGTCTTTTTCTCTGTCAGTATTACTACAATGCCTTAACCCAGCAGTACCTTTACTGGGATGGCGAAAAGGAGACCTACATGCCTGCTGCGGAAGGTATCACATACCAACAGACAGCTACGACAACCACCACCAAAGAAGTGAAGGAGAAGAAAGAGAAGCCTAAAAGTAAAACAGCACAACAGGTAAGACAAGATGGGATTGTAACAGGGCTAAAGTCTTCTGTGGGATAATAGCTCTCCTTTTTCATGACAAAGGAAATGCTAGGTTATTTGGTGGGGTGTGTGCCTGCTATTTGCAGGCATTGCAGAGGGCTGACGAGAGGAGGAGTTGGCAAGGCTTCAGTGCAGAAATAAGCTCTGCATAGGAGGAATGCATATGGAATCATGCCAGGGGCAGTGGGAGTATAACTGAGCTGTCACTTAGAGGATTAGATTGATAAAGAAGGGTTCCTGCAGTAAACCAAGCAAGCTTCGGTATCTTTGAACGCTGTATACGGGGAAGGCAGCTGCACTACATCCAGTGTCCTGTGATTTAAAAATAAAAGGTAGTGGGTTGACTTGTTCTGGGAACTGTATGCAAGATTGAATCTCTGTCATAGGAGATTGATAGCTGTGAGGGGAGCTGTTTGAGCAAACCACTCTGCATTTCAGATTGCTAAAGATATGGAGCGCTGGGCAAAAAGTTTGAACAAGCAGAAAGAAAACTTCAAGAACAGCTTCCAGCCACTGAGTACCAGAGAGGAGGAGAGGAAAGAGTCAGCTGCTGCAGATGCAGGCTTTGCCCTCTTTGAGAAAAAGGTAACAGTGCTGGCAGAAGCATGCAGGGGGTGTGGGGTGGCAGAGAGCTCAGTGCTCATGGCATTCTTGTCTCTTCCAGGGAGCTCTTTCTGAGAGGCAGCAGATCTTGCCCGAGGTGTTGAAAAATGGGGATGATGAAAATCCACTGAAGGTGAGTGTGAGGTACATGGCAGAGGTGTTCCGAAAGGTTACTGATAAACCATTTTACAGGAAGTAAAGCAGGTACCCCCTTTCTAGCCTGAATTTCCACAGCTTCATCTGTGCAAGATGGTGGTAGAGGTTACAGTGGTCCAGTGCAAATGCGTTATACTGGGTGACAGAGATATGGTGATAGAAGCTGCAATGTCTTCTAGCCTCAAGAGCTCAATTGAGGTTTTGATGCTTCTAGAAAGACTGTGCTTAAATTACTGTTTGGCTGGTGGGAGCTGACTCCTGCACCACAGTAGTATGTGGTTCTTTTGAGTTGCATTTCATTCTTAGTAATGAGAGAGTGCTGCCCCATCGTGTGCAACACATATCTATCTCATTGTGTTCTCTTTCTGGGCTCTCCAGACTGTGGGACACTGTTGCATTTGTTATGCTACCCTTTCCCTTCCAGCGTGGCCTTGTGGCTGCCTACAGTGGTGACAGTGATAATGATGAGGACTTGCTAGAAAGAATGGAGAATGAAGAAGAGAAGCTGACTGACTGGAAGAAGATGGCCTGTCTGCTCTGTAGGAGGCAGTTCCCAAACAAAGATGCTCTGATTCGGCACCAGCAGTTGTCTGACTTGCACAAGGTAGTTGCTCTCTGCTATCAGGAAGGTACTTGGTGTGTAAACAAGAGCCGTGATGCACATTGCTCTTTGAAAAATGGTTCCTCTTAAGGCAGAAATGGTTGCAGGTGGATTGTTCTTTCCCAGAAGTCAGCTGCTTACATAAAAAGAGCTGTCATGTGTTTCATGTTAATGTGAATCTCTTTGTTGCAGCAAAACATGGATATCTACAGAAGATCAAAGCTTTCAGAGCAGGAGCTTGAAGCCTTGGAGCTGCGTGAGAGAGAGGTCAGTGGTAAGACTGAGCAGATGAGTTGCTAATGGAAAACCTGCACAGATAATATGGTGAGCTCTCCTTATCCTGACACGTGTCACTCGAGATAATCCTTGTAAGGCAACCCCTTCTTGGGTCAAGGTTCAGAGCTGTTCTGGAAAGAAGTGCCCCATATCCTACAGGTACCACTTAGCAGGGAAGAATCCTTCCACCTCCAGTTCAGAGGGAGGGGACCCTCTGGGTCCAGAAACCTTCACATGGCAGTGCGGAGTTGGGATGGGCTTTTCCTACCGCAGTGCAGGCTCCATGTGTTCCAGGGACTTGCCGTTGAGGTTCTCCTTTCTGTGGTGGTAGTCAAGCTGTGTTTTAGCAGGCTGTGGTGGGCAGCTTTTTATAATAGCAGGCACTTGGCCTACTTGCATAGCTCAAAAGATGACCAAAAGTGTCTTTAAATCAGTACTGAATCTGATTATCTCATGCAGATGAAATACAGAGATAGAGCAGCTGAGAGGCGGGAGAAGTATGGCATCCCAGAGCCGCCTGAGCCAAAACGCAAGAAGGTCTATGACGCCGGCACAGTGTATGTAATCGACAACTCCTCGGTCATTGCTTCAGTACACCATGAACCATTTGGTTAACTAATCTCTTCTTCCTGCAGTAATTATGAGCAGCCTACCAAAGATGGCCTTGACAACAGTAATATAGGCAACAAGATGCTGCAGGCCATGGGCTGGAGGGAAGGCTCAGGCTTGGGAAGAAAATGTCAGGGCATCACAGCACCCATTGAGGTAAGTGGAGATGGGTGCTTTCCTGTGAGGCTTCGTGCCTTTTTATATCCAAAAGCACTTGCTGCTGAAGCTCTCTTGTGGAAGAAACTGCCATCCACAGGGCTGTGCTTCCTTCCACTGGGAGTCCATCCTGAGGTGCTGTGACAGCAGTGTGACACCTGAGCTGTGTACTCTAGTGCTGCTTGGGGTGGGCTCCCCTCTGTTGAGCCAGTGGCTTTCCTATGCTTTGTCTGTACTCAGGCTTGAGCTTGTTCTGAGCAGCTTCATTCTAGTTGCTGTTGGAGTAGTGTGGGACGGTATATATGCAGTCTTACATTCTAGTGCCTGTTAGGCATCTCTGCAGAGCACCAAAAGCTGACCAGTCTGATGTATTCTGAGGAGTCCTGTGTGGCAGTGTGGTCTCTTGCAGGGCTGAAGCATAATGTCTTTTCCCTTGCAGGCCCAAGTACGAATGAGAGGAGCTGGTTTGGGAGCCAAGGGCAGCTCCTATGGTGTGTCCACTGCAGATTCCTACAAAGATGCAGTGCGGAAAGCCATGTTTGCTCGCTTCACAGAGATGGAGTAACTGTGGCCTGCAAAGCACGCACTTGTTAGTCAGAACTGACTGTTAAACTCTAGCCTTGGTGACCTGGCTGTATTCTTGTTATGGTTTAGAGTTGACCATTTCATTCCCTTGGACTTTTTTTCCCTGGCTCAGCATGTAATACTTCCATGAGCAGACTGTTTGAACTGCCTCGACTTCATGCTGGAGAGCTCCTGGTTAAACCAGAGGGGATGCCGATCTTTATACGGAGCTGTACATAGTGTAACGTGTGTTGGAGCGTGCTGTCCAGATGCTGCTCTGCCCCCAGAACAGGGGCAGGACCTGTTCGCTGTGGTTTCACACCATCTGCTCTCCTTTTGTTGTATTGTCTGGGTTGGTTTTTTGGTTGGATTTTTTTTTTTTTGGAGAACTTTGCTGTACATTTTGTATGATACATCTTTGTATAGACTTTTTGAAGACTTTGATTCTAGTTGCCAGTTTGGCTCATTTCCAAGAGAAATACATCCAAAAATTACCATATTTCTGTTTCTCTGTGAATGAAGAAATAAGTTGCCAGTGCTGCCTGTCCTTTTTGTGGTTCTTCGTTGATAAGGCTTCATCCCAAAGTCTCTCTCCTTCATCTGGTGCTCTGCTCACCTTTCATCCCTGAGTGTGCCATGCCTTGTATGCAGTGCCTTTCTCATAGCTCCAGCATGGACGCTGGGTGCTGGAGGACGGAATCTCACATTCCTGCCACAGCTAGGGGAGCCTGAGAGGACTAGCACAAATGTCTTATGCAGGTTCCAGGACCTGCTCAGGAGACCCTGGGTGTTCCAACCAGTCCTCTGGTGGGTAGTGGGCTGAGGAGAGGGGGGCAGCCTCAGTGGCACTTAGGGTTGGAGGGTCTGAGCCAGGTGTAGGGAGCATGTGCAAACCACCTCCTCTCTCAGAGGTTTCCTTCTGTTCAGCTGCCATCTTTGCGTTTCTTCTCTGCCTGTGCTGGTGTCTCAGGTGTTACCCCAGAGCTGAGGTGAG
The DNA here is from genome assembly GCA_024733675.1 of Psilopsiagon aymara. Lineage (NCBI taxonomy): Eukaryota > Metazoa > Chordata > Aves > Psittaciformes > Psittacidae > Psilopsiagon > Psilopsiagon aymara. The sequence goes on along the minus strand of JANRGW010055251.1, from coordinate 10,619 downwards.
CAGGGAAGTGCTCAGCCCTGGCCTCTGCCTCTGCTGATACCTTTGGCTATAGGGCTTGTTCAGCCTTCCTTGTGCCAGGTAGCACTACTTCCCTGGAGCCAGGCAGCACTACTGGCATGCACACTGGTTTACGATGGAGTAAGAGCTGCTCCACCACCGTGTATTGTGCAAGGTCCTTCTAAGGGTTGAGGCTGGCTCCTTTCAGCTGCCTTCCAGGCTGCCGTGAACCGCGTTGTGCTAGCTGCCTGGTGAGCCCCTGGGCCTTGTGGCGCGGGCTGGCCCCTACCTTATCTTCGAGGGATTCCTGCCGCGGGGTGAGCTGGGGCTGGGAGACCCTCTGTCTCGGGTGCCGCAGTCTGTGAGCGTTGTGGGGGCACGGGCGCGGGGACGTGTCGCTGCTTGTTGGCCGGGCAGTGCCACCAGGGGGCAGGCGCGGCCCGGCGGTCAGCCCGCGCGGGTTCGGGCCCACGTGTGGGGACCGAGGCCGGAGAGGTGCAGCGCCCAGGACGGGTGAGCCGCTGGAGCCAGAAGTTGCTGTGCCAGGCTGGGGGGAAGAGCGGGCGCAGGGGTGGCGACCGAGATGTAACATACTCTCTTCAGCTCTGCAGAGGAAACAGGGTGGGTTGAAACAGACCAAGTGCCAGCTCTCTGCCCCAGTTTCTCCCCTTCGGGATGATGGTAGGGGGAGGGAGGGCTGGTGCACTGCAGGGAGGCTCCTGCGTCAGCCTTCCCCACGTCCCTGTGTGTCCCAGCTGGCTGCGTGGCAAAGTGCTTTGCTGCTCTGGGCTGTGACCAAGGATGCTGGTTCCCAGAAGGTGGGCTCAGTGGGTTGATAAAGTGCATTTGTGCAGCTCAGCTTCTCCCTAGCCGATTGATCACCTTCACAGCGCATCCTCCTGGCACAGGACAATGCCTCAGGTGAGAAGGGGGCCTACCTACAGTGGGCACAGCTTAGCCTTCTCCCAGCTCCAGCCCTCTTCTGCAGCTTTCCAGCATCCTGCTGTGGCAAATGCTGCCCCAGTGCCAGCAGAGTGGCTGAGGTGCAGAGCCAGGAGAGAGCTGTGGGGGCACAGGGTCCCTCGCTGTCTGCTTACAGGTTTAACTGTTGGAGAGGGATGCCCAGAGCAGGGTATGCTCCTGGGACAAGACTTTAATGGAAGTCCTGGGGTCACAGCCCCCCCCTCCCACGGTGGATGGGTCAAAGCCCCCTTCCTGGGGCAGGTGCTGCTGTTGAGGGAAGTGGCACAGCAGTGGTGCCACCCCCCCTGCTCCCAGGCATGGAGCAGGGCATGGAGGCCTGCCTGCCAGCACCCATGCCTCCAATTTAGGCAGCACAACACGGCTGTTCGTGACTGAATGCATTGTGACCCACTGCCTTCAGAGAGACAGTGTCTCTGCCTCCCCGGGGACTGTCCTTGGGGGGTGGGGAAGCTGTGGGATGGGGCCAGCCCACCAGGGTGAGGCAGGACCCTCTGGAAACCGAAGGGAGCTCTGTTGGACACCCATCCTGCTGGGGCTCAGCAGCCAAGGGAGCTGCTGCTCCTTGTGGCCTGATCCTGATGCAGGTTTCCCCAGGAGGGTGCTGGGCCATCCAAACTGCCAGATGGGGCTGAAGCAGGTCCCACCAGGGATGAGGGCAGGGCTACAGCTTGTGGCTCCATGCAGGCATGGTCCAGCTGCAGGATGATCTCCAGGGCCTCAGCACCCACCAGGCTGCAGCTCCTTCAGGTGGCTCAAGGTCTCTTTGGGACTAGGTTTAAGGTTTGGGATTTTTCTGGCTGGCTTTTCAGTGTTAGTATTCAGACTCCTGAGGCTGCTATGTCCTGGCTTTCCAGGAGGCCTTCCAATCATCTGAGCACGCTAATTGAGGCCAGGAAACCAGCCAAGTCGTTGGCATGAACAGCCTCTCTCCTGAGCATTCCTTAATCACTGGAGTTACCAGCCCGTGATGGAGCCCAGCACTGTGCGTGGCCAGCCCCAGGCCTGCCTTGCTTGGCAGCTTGCAGGGTGCTGAAACACTGCCTGCAGGCAGGAAAGCATCCCTGTGCTGCTGCTCAGGGCTGCCAGAGACTCTGGGATACAGGCACTGGCCTGGAGCGCTCAGTGAAGCAACATGCACTCAAGGAGCTCAGCTTGGTGTGGATTGGGTTTGCCCTCCTGTGATCAATCCCTGCCATGCTGACAGAATGGTTCCTGGGTAGCACTGGGGCCTGTGTGTGTGCTGAGTGCTGACCAAAGCCAGGCACCCAAAACTCCATGGGGTTTATATTAGGGTGGCCTGAAATGTGAGGTGGGTTTTGCTGCTGCAGTGGGGGGCCTAGGATGTGGGGGATACAGGCACATGTGTGTGCACATGTGTGCATTGGTATGTGCTTGTGCAGCTGCCTGCGTGTCCATGCATGTGAGTGCGTATGTGCCTACATGTGCACTTAAGCAGAGGAGTTAACATGGCTGCTTCCCTTTCACTTCCCCACCATGTTGGCCTGGCCTTCCCCGAGCCACTAAATGTGTCTGAAATACTTTGGAATTACTCTGGAATAGTTTTCCCTTCCCTGCATGAACAATATCACCTGAATATGCCATAGCCACCCTGCTCTGGCCTCAACTGTAGGTCTGTGGCAGGGAGGACAAACAGGTCACAGTGCAGCATCCTGCCGGTGTGCAGTGGGTACCACTGCAGCCCCACAGCAGCTGCTGTTTGCTGGGGGCTGCACTAGGGGTAGGAGAAGGGCAGATGGTGTGGGGTGTGCACAAAGGTAGCTCCTTCCCCAGGGGTGATGGTATCCTGCACTCTGCCATTCCAAACACCCTCCTGCCCCATGACATAGAGCCTCTGTGACCCTGGGTAGGTGGCTGTGTCATCCTGGCCGCTCTCCCCACCCATCCCTGCGGGACCAGTGTGGATGAGGAAGGGGAAGCCTGTCCCTCATCCCTCGCCTGCTCCACCTGATGCTGTTTTGACCAAGAGTCTGTTTCTGGATTGGGAACCACATGGTCCCCTGCTGGATTGGAAAAAACCCTGATTTTAATTGACTCACCATCTGCAGCAATGTGGACTCGATTTGCAGCCCCGGGGGGTGGAGCTGGGGGCTCTGGTGCTGTTGGAAGAAATCAAAAGCAGATGGGGGCTGGCATCCTTGGGACCTGTGGCCACACTGGCACGTTATCCCTGCCAGGCAGCTGGGTGGGTGCCAGCCTGAGTGCAGCCCCTGGTGCTCTGCTGTGCCGGCATCTCACCCTGTGCTGGGCACTTGGGCATCTTCCAGTGCTGGCACCTCCCAGGGGAGGTGCTCCAGCCTTGCAGAAATGTTGGATCAGGAGGACTGGGAGGGTAAATAAATGGTTTCCTTGGCAGAGAGTCTTCCCTGCTGCCAGCAGCAAGTTGTCCATCACCTGACAGGCATGCTGGTCTGTTGGGCAGGGCAGTGCTGAGCTTGGTGCAGGCAGGGCCCTGAGAGCCAGGGGCAGGCTGAGCCTGTTTTACACCCAAAGAGGTTGGCATGTGTCCCGGGGTGCCTCAGTTTACCTCTCTTCCAGGATGCAGTACACACCTTGTTCTGGGAGAAATCCCTGTACCCCATAGTCTTCTTCCTGCAGGGCTGGCAAGGGAAATCAGTGTGTGTAACTGAAATGCAGAGCATGATTGATAGAAGGATGGATGGCTGCTGTGGTGCCATGCAGTGCTGTGGGTCCTGTTGGGTAGCGATGGGTGGAAGTGCTTCCTGGTCCAGCTCAGCACACCCCACAATGGGGTCACCAACTAGCTCCTCCAAAGCACCCAGGCCCCTTACTGAGCACGGTGGGTTTGGAGGTGCTGTGAAGGCAGCGGGTGCACACCCAGCCTCGATGATGTGGGGAGGCCCAAGTGCCCTGTGCTGCACCACTGGCCCAGCCCTGCAGCCCCCATGGGCAGAACAGAGGGAGCAGCTTGGGCCCTTCGCCAGGCTGGGGAGCCACTCACTGTCTCCACTGGGAAGGAGCTTGGCTGGGCGACGAATTCCCGTCAGAAGCGTTTTCACAGGGATCTGTCACCACCTACAAACATCTCTTTTCCCCCTTTCCCTTTTTTTTCCCCTTTAACACAGCCAGACCCGAGGGGGGTGTGTGGTGCAGGTGGAAATGGAGGCTGGGGATTTTGTGCTCCCAGTTCCTTGAATAAAATAATCTGGTGTTCGTTCCACCCCTCTAAATCCTGGTTTGGGGAGAGAAACTGCTTCCTGCAGCAGGAAAAGCCAGGCAAGAGAGGGGACTGCATTTCCCCCAGTATACCCCACCATGGTCCCTGACCTTGTCCTGGGCACCGCAAACCATCTGTGGGCTCTGGAAGATGCTTAAAGCCCAACACCCCCAGCTCCATCCTTTTCCCAGCCTGAATCGGGGTAGGATGTACCTGCAGCATCATTAGCACTCGTCTAGCTGCTGTGGTGTGGTTTGAACCCATTTGAAATGCACTTGAAAAGAGCGGATTTGATGGGAAGAATATGATGGGTTTTTGTTCTCCAAGCCCCTTGGTTGAAGATACTGGTAATGAAGAGCTGTGACTTTCACTTGGGTTATTTTGGGATGGACTACTTTTTTTTCCAAGCCGGTGGAAGACCATCAAAGCAGCGCTTTGAAAAATGTCCCAGTGTATAAATAACTCTGCTGAGAGCAGAATAATGCGGGCTCCCGCACGCCGAGACGAGGCAGACGGCATCTGCCACGCGACGGTGCATTATAAAAAGGAATTATTCATCCCTTCCTCTAATTAAGTGGGTACCGCTTACCCGGGCAGGAGGAATGGCCCAGCTTGGGAAGCACTCCTGGCCATGCCAACAGAGTGGATGCTGCTCCCGGGGTCCCTCCATATGTGTCCCCAGGACCCACACAGGCAGCGGGTGGGAGGAGGCAGGTGAGTGCTGCCCTGCTGCATGGGGTGGCAAGAGGGTGAGCTGGTACCGGAAAACATGAATTTCAGAGGATTTGCTATCGCTGGAAAACACCTGATCCACCCCTTCACCAAGCTAAAATCCAGGCAAAGGGAGCAGATGGGAGCAATTCCTTTGCAGTCCACTAGTTGTGGGTTCTTAAGCTGTTTTATGGTGCCTGGGTCTGCGAGCATGGGGCGTCCCAAAAATGAGCCACCCAGATCTGCCTGGAGATGCACGACTCAGTGGGTTTTGGGGAAATCCCAGTGGGATTGGAACAGTGAAGGGGGGCCCATGCTCCCAAGCCCTGTTAGTGGCAGCAGCCAGAAGTGTTCAACGCAGCGGCTGTGCCCTGGCAAGGACGCAGTGGCCGGGACCTCCAGGGAGGAAGACTAATTTTAGGAGTGCTCTGGAGGGGCTATTTTGGACCCTTTGCTCTCACTGAGTCACCTGCTATTTTTCAACCCACTGGGGTTATTTCCGTGGCAGAGTGATTTACATGGGCTGGGACAATGCTGCTGTCACTTGCCCGAGGGCTTGGAGTCCAAAGCCATGCTGGGTGCCCAAAGCTGTGCTGGGTGCACAACATCCCCCAAGCAGGGTGCAGGACTGGTGCCCAGGCTGCTGGCTAGTGTTCCCACCACCGCCTGTCTGGTGCCACGGATGCCCACCGCACAGTGGACCAACATGGAGACTATCCCACCTCCCTGCCACCTTGTGAAGGGACTGCATGGTTGGGCTTCAAGACCCTCCATCCTCTTCTTCCAGCACTTCTCAGGAGAGATGGAAGGGGAGGGGTAGGAAATGGTGGTGAGGGAGCTGGCAGCTGTGGGAAGGGGGTTATCTCCATCTCAGTGGATGGGTTATCTTGGTGCTTGGGACTGAACATCACCATCCCCATCACACTGAACATCCCTCCCCAAAGCCTGCAGCTCTGGAGCCCGCCAGGCAAAACCCTGGCAGTTTCGGGGTTGTCAGAGCAACGTGATGCACCTTTCAGTTACCACGGCAACCTCGGGAGAAGTTTTTAAAATTCAGGCAAGGTAATTTCTCCTTGCCGCTGCGATTTCGTTATCGCTTGACTTGCCGCTCCCCAGGGATGCAGCGTCCTGCCTTGCTCCTCTGCCAGCAAGGTGGGAGTGCAGAGATAAGAAACGCTGGGGCTGGCTTAGGCTGTGAGGGGGGGAGTGAGTGGGTGCCCTCCCTGCACCCTGTTAGACGTGGGCTGATAATTAATGAGTGGGGGAGGGGGGCAGGTAATGAGTGGCCTGAGCTTAGGGAGAGCAAATAGACGGGCAGAAGGAGGAACGAAAACAAGGATGGATGGTGGGTTATGAGGCAGGGGTGATAGGGGCGATAGGAAGGATGGCTGGTGGATAGATGGGGAGGAGAGTTGAAGGCAAAGATGAGCAGGGTGGATGGATGGATGTGTGGATAGGTGAATGGATGGATGGATGGATGGATGGATGGATGGATGGATGGATGATGGATGGATGGATGGATGGATGGATGGATGGATGGATGGATGGATGGATATCTCCAGCTACCAGCCAGATGATGGAAAAAGAAACCATCCTGTTGTGGGTGAGAGGTACTGGGTACCCCTGAGGGTCCCACACCCAACAGCAGGTTGTGTTGCCATCCCTGCATTTCTCTCCATGGAGAATACAGAGCTGCTGTTCTCCACCATCTCTTCAGCTCCAGGCACTCAAGAGATTGTGGGTCTCTCTCATGCTGCCCCAAACCTCACAGGAGGAGGACGGGGCTCCCATCACACCAGCAAAGCCTCAACAGCCTTACACAATCCAGCCTTGTGCCTGCCCACCCCTCTCTGGCCCAGAGGAGAAACCCAAGGCTAATATTAGGGTTTGGAGGGTCAGCGAAGCCACGGGGTTGAAGATCGTTTTCGTGAAGAGCCAGCAGAGCCCGGTGCAGACACAGAGCTGCCTGTTCTGCCTGCACTGCACCATGGGCTGCATGGCTACTGGAGGGCACATGGCCACCTGAGCCGCCAGGCCCAGCACATATGTTGTTTGTCATAAAGAACTAATGAGCTTAATTAGGGATGTGTCTGCCATAAGTTTATCAACCCAAAAGCACTCCGGTCCCCATAAGGGGAGTCCAACAGCTACTGAATGAGCCTCTTGTTGGATTGGAGAGTGAATCTCGCCTGGCGAATGCTCACTCCAGAAGGGTTTTATTCTGCCTGCAGTGCTAGGGGCCAGGGCGGGGCAGCAGGGCTGGGGGGACGGCAGTGATGGGAGAGAGGAGGCATAGCAGTAGACTCTGCTCCAGCAGGATGCCTTCCTCCCTGCAGGACAGGCTCCTGCCCCATCATTAGGTTTCAGAGTGAACACTTACTGGAAGGGGCAGAACAACACATTGCCAGCTCTCGAGATGGACATGTCCACAGCAGTGGTTCCTGATGGGGGTCTGTGGACATGTCTTGTGAGGACATGGTCCCCCAGAGAGAGCCATGGCCGGGAAGAGAGCAGAAGAGGGAGGCAAAATGTGGGAACCCCTTGCTTTGGAGGCGGTGAAGGCTCCTTTCCAGTTCCCTGAGCTTCTCTAGCCAGAATCTGACAGCCTTGAGCAAGTCTCCCCATCCTTGTGGGCTGTTGGCACAGATTCACCATGCTCCTGGGAGCCAGCTTCTCTGCCCCCTCTGCTGCGTGTTCACTATGGAACCTAATGATGGGAGCTGAAGGAACAGCTTTGGCTGCCAGGTCATCCTCATGCTGCACAAGTGTGTGTCAGCAGCAACATGTTCCATGTGGAAAGTGCCAAAAGGACTGTGGGCAGGGTACAGCCCTGTCCTGCTGGGGGTGGCAGATTGATTCCTTCATGCAGGCAGCAGCAATTCCCACTCCCTGGCTGCTTTTGCTAATGGAGCCAGCCCTGGGCAAGGGTTGCAGCACGTGGGATGCTCTCAGCCGTCTTTCCTGGGGACTCAGGCTGTTACCATCTCCCGCGGGGGCTGCCATCAGCCTGGGGGACAGGCAGCATCTTGTCACTGATACCTGCAGCAGTGCTTTCCTTAATGATGAGCTCTGCTTGTCTGTCCCCTCAATTAACTCTGCTGTGCTGGCTCATTAGGCTGCACACACTGATAAATGCTGCAGCAAAGGGATGCTGCAGTCTCACAGGCGCACAATGCCGGTTCGGAAAAGCACATAGGCATACACACATGTATCTCTCCATAGAGACACAGATGCTCCTGAACACACACATGTGCTGACACACACACGTGCTGGCACACACGCACACATGTGCCCGGGCGTGCACAGGCTGCTGACTACACATATTCCAGCAACATCCTCTGTTCCCAGCCGACATGCACCCCTGCCTGCACCCCAGCTCCAGCTCTTCCTGCTAATTGCAGGAGCTAAAGGCAACGGAAAGTTCTGCAGAGAAGGTACGTGGAGCTGATGTCTCTGGAGTAGGGCTTTGCCAGGTTCCGTCCCAGCTGAGCCCATGCTGAGCCAGGAAGCTGGAGTGTGTGGGGAACGATGGCCCTTCTCCGGCGTCTTGCTGTCCCGCCCTGGGCAGAGGACGTGCGGACAGAGCCAAGTCCGGCACATCGTCCCTGCCCGGCTTCCTTGGCTCCGGCTGGAGGGCAGCAGGTGCTGGAATGCGAGATCCCTCCTGGAAGCAGATGAAAGGCGGCTGCACTGCCGGCGCCGCCGCCCGCCCGAGCAGGGACCCCGGCGTCCCTACTCCAGCGGACACACGGCCGAGGGCAGGCAGAGCCCAGACAGGAACTGCCTGCTCATCGGGAGGCCCATGGTCCAGCCAGCTCTTGCGGCACGGGATAAGCCATGGATGGGAATCCCAGAGCTGCTGTGTCCCAGCATTGGCTGATCCCTCCCTGCAACAAGAAGAGACAGCTCCCCTCGTGCCTCAGTTTGCCCTCTGCCAAACCCTCCTCCTAGAACCCCAGCCTGGTTTGGGTCTGAAGAACCTTAAAGCTCACCCAGTTTCAACCCCCTGCCACAGGCAGGGACACCTTCCACTAGACCAGCATGCTCCAAGCCCCGTCCAACCTGGCCTTGAGGGCTGCCAGGGATGGGGCAGCCGCAGCTGCTCTGGGCACCCTATGCCAGCGCCTCACCTCACTCATGGTGAAGAACTTCTCTCTAATGTCTAACCTAAATCTCCCCTCTCAGCTTAAAACCGTTCCCCCTTGTCTTTCTCCTGCCAGGTGTCTTCACCGGGGAGGAGATGGATACCTGGGACACCGTGGGACTGTAGGAGTGGGAGAGTATGTCCAGCCAGTGCCCAGCCATGACATGCCCTGCTCTCTCCCTCCAGCTGAGTACCAGGATGCTCTCTTGAGAACAGATATGCTCCAACCCTGTGCTGCCCCGTGGGGCCACATCCCTCACCGCAGGAGTAAATCCAGCTCTGGGGAAGGCTGAGGAATGCGTATTCCAGCCACTTGAGACTTACCCATCCTGCTTCGGCAGACTCTTCCTCTCCGTCAGCGACTGCCATGTGTGCCCCGGTGCAGCCTCCTCTTCCTGCTAATCCCTCATTCCATAAATCATGCCTCAAGCTTCCCTGCGGGGCTGGAGGCTGCCAGCTTCTTTCAGGTGGCTAAAACGTCGCCTGGATGGGCTGATCGGAGCTCTCCCAGCCACAGATGCCACCACGGGGAGGTGGGCAAAGGCCCCAGTTCAAGCAGGGGTGCTGCCTGGTGCTCCCCAAGTTGGCACCTCCCCACTTCAGCAACAGCAGCTCTGTCACCTCCCTGCTCCTCACACCTCCATCCCAGGGGGCCAGCAAATGCTTTGACCCACAGCTGCCCTGGTGCTGTGCAAGGAATTCCTTCCTACTGTTTGCCTCCTGCCCCACAAACAAGTTTGATTCCACAGTAGGGTCCCCCTCCTCTCAGCCCCCCATCCTGCTGATGCTACAGCATTCCAGGCTGTCTTCTGCCTGCCTCCCACCACCCAGCACCTGCTCCCCACCCTGCAGGATGCCCATGGATTGGTCCTGCCCTGGAAACCTAGCTCCTGCATCCTGCTGCTGGGTCACTGTCTCCAGGGGGTAGCCCATGGTTTTTGCCAGTGCCAAGATGTCCTGCTGCAACATTTCCTTGGAGATTGGTGGGGAGGAAGCTGGTTTTGAACCTTATCACCTTCCTGCAAACCTGTCTGAGGCTTAAAATTGCAACCTGGGAGCTGGGAAAGTGTTTTCTCTGGGTTTGTGGCAGGTTTGTGGCTCAGGTGAATGGTGCTGGTGCTGGGTGATTCACCCAACTTAATTTCCCTGCTCACTCTGGCACTGCTCGGTGCCTCTCTGCCTGACAATGTCTTTTCAAGACAACAAGCCCCCGGGTTGTTTTCCTTCTCCATCCGTTCCGCGGTGCAATGGGTATTAGGTAAATCACATCCTGCCTCTGCCATGGCCGCCCACCTTCCTCCCATGCTCCAGCCTGGACCTGCCTCAGATGCTTTGATCCCAGCCCTTCAGGGTCACCCTCCCCCTGACCCAGGGTGTGTGGACATCCCTGGGCATCTCCTGGCCCCCTGGAAAACAACTGGGATAGACAGACCTGGATCTGACCTTTTCGCATGGTGTCACACCATGTGCCAAACCTGCCAAACCTCAGCATGCAGGGACAAAGCCCTGAACATGTAATGTCTTCAATCTGCTGGGAACTAATCTCCAAATAAAGCCTCTGAAATTGGCTCTCTCATTCAGGATCCG
>JANRGW010055250.1:0-14940 GCA_024733675.1 Psilopsiagon aymara | reverse complement strand
ACTAAACTGTTCTTATCTCAACCTGTGGGAGTTGCATTCTTTCGATTCTCCATGTAACAAACTGCGTGGCTGATTTACAGCCTAAATCACGACAATTTGCTACCCAGAAATGGTAAGTAAACTGTATAGTTCAGATAACAGTGTTTAATTCCTGTGTCCAAGGTAATCCCTGTTGTTTCTGTAATGAGTAGGATTTTCTACTTCACAACTCTGTGAGGTGATGGGATGCAGTTCTGTACCTGTGCATGGACACCATCTCCTCTTCTCTTGCATTTCCTCCTACTTGATAACATGCCTCAGTAGCCCCAAATCGATAAAGAACAACATATTCATTTAAAAAGCTCTCACTGGTGATATATATGAGCAGCTCTTTTATACAGTTAAATTTCCAGCCATTTGAGTGCTTTGATATTCTTTACATTTTTCAGATTGTTTTTAACAGTGTTAATAGAACACTTTAAATTCCACATGAAGAGTAAGCCTGATGGCCTAGTGACAGCAAGCTTCTGAACTAAAATTAGAACACTGCAAAGTGCATGCTTGCCATCATTTAGAACTATGGTGAACCAACAGTTATCCATTAAAAGTCAATGTCAATACAGAAAATATCTGTAAAAACTTCACTATATTTTGAGTCAAACCCAGTAAAATATTTATGGCATTAACTTTAGAGTCTTTTAAGGAGTAAAAAGTTAATTTCAAAAGAAATTCTTCACAAACTGAAAAAACCCCTTTTTTAAACCCTTTACTTTCTGCTCTTTTTTCTAATTATTGTTTCTGTCTTTCACTATTACCAAAAATAAAATAAAAATAAATTAAAATAAAATAATGTAATTTATGGAATTAGACATTTTTTCGTTATTGCTTTGATATCTTTTGCATAATTTTTCTATTAAAAATCTGTGCATTTTTATTCTTTCAATGCGCAATATATATGATCATTGTACTAACGTTGGTTCTCCAACGTACTTGTACTTTGAATCCTTAATCTGTTCAGGCAATGTAATATGTATATCCGACTAAGTCTAAATTTTAAACTATCTGTCCATAGCTCATAAAACTTAGTTACAAAACTTTTTTAGATCATCTAAGCTAATGTTCCCAAAGTCCCACTGACCTCCTATATAAAAAGGTCCCTAATGTGCTCACATTTGACCAACCACTTTATATTCTTCTTTGAAAAAAAGTAGCAGCTATCTGGTGTAGATCAATTAAATGAAAGATCAAGATGCCACTAATCCCCCGAATCTCTCTATGGCAGGAATTCATTTATGCTAGATATGCCAAAATGATCCTAAACTGAAATACAAATTCTCTGTTGCAGGTAACTTTTTAGTCAAGACAAAAAGATTCTTTCATAACCATAAACTAACTGATTAACATGAGCCTTAGTATGTAAGCAAGATTAAGATTAGGTTTCTGAGAAACAAGATTGTCTACATAATCTCATATATTATTTACCTCTGGCAAATGTTTTCTGTTTGATAGCGACAAGACTTTGTTAGGAAAGAGGATGGAGAAAATAACATAAAATAAGGTCTATTTGACCAATTATGCAGCAAGAGAAAAATTATTTCTCAAATGTTTTACAAACAGCAAGAAGGCATTTGATCAGGAAATTTATTTACAGTAATTGCTTTTATGCAAACCAGTGAATATCCAATTAATACCCACACATACACAGCTGAAGAGCAAGGGGTTATCACAGCCAAGGACCTAAACCCTTTTCACCTTTAAACATTTTTTTTTTTCTCAAGCTGGAATAAAATTTATTCTTCGATAAAGAAATATTATCTATCCTAGGAAGATTTCAGCTGAAAATAACACCGGTTCCCTAGCACTCTATTTAATATCTAATTGCCTCACAGCTAGAAAATAACATCTTCTTTCAAGGTTGAGTTTGTAGGATTTTTAGTTTTCAGCCCCTGGATCTTGCTTGTCATCAGCCACAAAGAACTTCAGTAGTATTTTTTGCCCTGTGTTCCTTTAGTTAGTGATTGAGTCACTGCTTGAAGTCCTCTTTGGTAACTTCAAACTTTTTTAGACTTGTAAGATTGATTTTCCAGTCCAAGGACCTTTTCTTTCATAACATCAATAAATCATTCTGATATTCCGTATTTCCTTGAAAGAATGGGCATAAAAATTAGTCATGGTATGGTATTCTAGAGAGTGCAACAACTTTGCTACAAATTATCAAAATAGGAGTATTTTCCTGTGTATAAATTTTTCTCCATTTTTTTTATATCCAAGAATCTCATTAATGCTCTTAACATTGAAGTAGAGGCCTATGTTGAGATTGTTAAGTCTCTTAGCCACTGCCTTCCAATATAGACTTTCATGCAGTCCTTATTTGATTTTCCTCAGTGAAATATAACCAGTCCATTGCATCCAAGAAGCAGGTAGGTCAGTCAGAAGGAATCATACTGATCTGATGGAAAAGCATGACTTTCTAGAACTAGTAAGCAGGTAGGAGACGGTAACTCATGGAAAAACACTCCTTCCTTGTATATTGTCTGCCATGGTAAATATACATCTGAAATTCTGTATACAATGCATGGAAAGATTTGGGTCCTTACTATAGCAATAACAAATCCAGTAAACTGATCAGGGAGCCTTGTAGTTGTAGAATCACAGAACCACAGAATGGTTGAAGCTGGAGGGAACCTCTGGAGGTCACCTGGTCCAACCTTCCTGCTGTAACAGGTTCACCTGCAGCTGATTGCCCACAACCATGTACAGATGGCTTTTTAATATCTCCAAGGGGAGGCACTCTTGCAGTCTCCTTAAGCAACTTGTTCTTGTTCTTTGTCACCTTTACAGTAAAAAAGTATTCTCTGATGTTCAGACAGGACTTCTTTTCTTTTGGTTTATGCCCATCACCTCTGTCACTGGGTGCCACTGAAAAAAGCCTGGTTCTGTCTTTTTTGCATCCTCCCATCAGGTATTTATATCCATTGATAAGATCTCATGTAAACCTTCTATTCTCCAGGCTAAAGTCCCAGGTCTCAGCCTTTTGTCGTAGGAGAGATGCTCCAGTCCCTTCATCATCTTTGTGACTCTTAGTTGGGCTCTATACAGTATGTACATATCTATCTTGTGCTGTGGAGTCTGGAACAGGACATGGCAGTCCAGGTGTGGCCTCAAAAGTGCAGAGCACGTGGGAAGGGTCACCTTCCTTGACCTGCTGACAGTACTCTTCCTAATACAGACTAGGATACCATTCACTTTCTGCGGTGCAAGGGTACATTGCTGGCTTGTGTTCCATCAGGCTTGCAATCACTAGGTCCTTCTCTGCAAAGGTGCTTTCCAGCCTGTTGGCCTCCAGCATATGATGAGCTTGGTGTTCTTACTCAGGTTTAAGACTTTGCACTTTCCCTTTGCTGATCTTGATGAGGCTCCTGTCAGCCTGTTTCTCCAGTCTGTCAAGGTCCCTCTCAATAGCAGCACAGCCGTCTAGTATGCCAGCTACTCCTTCCAGTTTCATATTAACTAAGTAACAGAAAACATCAAGGCAATGGCTGGTTTTAAAGAGCACACCTCTACAAGCTTTAGCTACCAAACTGGTGAGAAACAGTCTGCAAATGAAAAAGAGGTCCACAGTTCCATAAATAAGCTTTCTGGAAATTACTTGTCCGTGTCAAGTGAATCCTTCATCATTAAACAAATAAATTAATTAATAAACTAAAAAAAAAAAGTGGAGAGATGCCACTTTCTCTAATCCCCCACACCAGACTTGCAAGGAAAGAGTCTTGAACTTAATAAATGAGAAATAAAAATGTTAAAGCATTATAGGAATAATCAGTAACACCAAAATAAATATAGGTTGGCATCTAAGGAAGCACTCTTACTAAACACCATATTGCAACCAGTTGTACCATATTCTCACAGGCTGCTTCAAAACTTATGAAAATCCCACAGCCTTTTAGCCAAGATGCTGAAAATTAAAGAATTTCTAAGTACTAATTCTTCTTTTTCCCCTCCGTGTATGACTGCAGCCGAAACTTCTGTGGATGTAGATGTCCTTTCCCATTAAAGAGTAATTGAAAGGACTGCAAGAAGAAAAATACTAGGGACAAAGAGTAAGGGACAGACATTAGCTGGTGAAGATGAAAGTGGCACATGTCCATGAATTAATATCTAATGACACATACAAAGGTCTTCAGTGTGCTTTAATTTCAGATCCTCTCTTACTGTTATTCCATGGTGTGAAAGCTTAATGAAATTTAATTGACCATAGATGTGTACAAATACGTATGAAAAGTATATAAATGGAGCTCTATTATCTTTGGTGGTTATTTTAAAGAAATGTTCAGCTTATTCAGATCCTGTGGAGAATCAAAATAAACATTGTTATTTGGTCATATTTGGTCTGAGGGATAATAAACCACAGCTTCTAATGGGAGAGACATAAAACATATATACTCTTTTTTTGAGGTTTTATTAATCACTCCAGCTATTATTCAGCAGTACAGATTGTAACTTAGAGCTTGCCTATGCTTTCCTCCTGCCTTTTCTTAAAGGTCTTTTCTGGTAGTCAAGGATAGTCCTAAGACACAACTTGATTTTCAAAAATAAAAGGGGTGGCTGGGAGAAATCTATCAAGAAATAGCTGGCAAATTTCCATGAATTTCCACTTAAGAACTGTTGTCTACCAGAGCCCTAAATGCACTGAGGTCAATAAAATTATTAAAGCCCTTCTGGAAATTGCTATCATCAAAGGCAACTCAATGGGTGCATCTCTATAATGTGCCGTGGCAGATTCAAGTCACAAAATAACAGTTCTCAAATTGTTAACCTCCTTAGAACACTAAACCACCAACAATTAAAATAATGATCAAGGGTTATTAGCATTATAACAAAGTTATTTGTTAATAAAGTTTATTACTGAAAAAGGTCGTTCTACCACTAATACCAATATTTGATAAAACTGCACAAAATCATAAGTTTGTCTGTTATTTAAAGGATATTCAACACAGAGGGAGGAATGCCTGATATGAATAAAGCCTTCCTCCCAGAATGAGATAGATTTCAAAGTTTCAGGTTTTATCTTAACCCTTTCAGTCATTCCAGATTCACACTTTGCTTTTGAATAATTTTGTTAGGTTGAACTTCAATAATTTCACCAATTTTTTTCCACTTTTCTTCAAACAATATGGATCCTGTACTTGCAACAGTAAGCGACTGTTAAGGGTCCCACTTTGAACTGTATAATTCATTTTTATTTGCTTATCATTTTACCAGAATTCAATCTATTGAGATGACATTTTCTGTATTTGATCGCTGGCATGCACTGGTACAGGAAAAAAAAAAAAAAAAATCACCAAAAACATTTTGTCATCCCATAAACTCATTATTACTGAGAATGCAGACAGATAAAATACATTTATGCTCAATATTAGATGTCTTACATCTATACATGGAGTTGTAGCACATCCATATTTTTAATCTGGAATGTGGCAGTGGATATCCCCAGTGCAAAGAACATCTCTGTCAGTGGTATACCTACCCAATTTCCTTTATTTGCAAGTATCTGGAAACTGTTGAATGCATTCCATAAGAAAAATATAATCAAATTATCTGATAATTAAGTCAGTTGAGCAAATTACAGCTTCACTGACATTTAGTGACCTTGTTCTGTTCACTAACCAGAACAAGGCATCCTCTCAACAGTTTCTTGAGTTCCAGCAGAGGTATAGCAGTTAACAGACATGTCTTCAAGTAGCAGAATGTTGTGTAATATTGGAAATCCTAGAGGACACTGTAAGGGTTTTTGCTTGCTGGTAGGTCTAGTGGTGAACAATTGACAGCCTTTTCACTAAACCACTCCTATCCCTGCATTACTTGGAGGTAAAAACTTTATTCACTCTGCCCAGTAAATGAGAATTGCATCACTGCAGTTGACAAGGAAAATAACACATTGAAAGCTTAACTTCAAAACTTGTTGATGACCTGGAAGTAAAGTAGCTGTCACCATAAGTCTGTACATGCAGGGGTGGATCCAAAGTTTCTACTATTTCATGTAGAACTCCAAGGTCTCTTGTCTTGCCTTTTCCAATAAAAGAGCCACAGTGTCAGCATTCTTCTTCTCTTTCTTTGAACTGAGTTTTGTTACTGCAGGGCAGTATGGTGCCTGACCTGAGCTGCCCTATATTGCCCTATGAAAACATGGCTCAGTAGAGAAGTAGGTAGGCAGTTTAAGAGCTGTCTGTATCAGCAGAAGATACTGGACTGTTTGAAAGGTAACCTCCCTCCCACACCGTCCAACCTTGTTTTTCTTCACAAGGTTATGGAGAAAAGCTGCAACCTGGGAGGACAGGGAGAGAAGAACTTTTAAACACTTGAAGTACTTAGTGACAATTATTAAATAAATAAATTACACAAATAATTGAAGAGTGCTTTTGAGTGAGTAAACAGAATGGGCAGCTTCTCATGGGGAAATAATGAGGTTCAGTCAAAGTTAATAAAACTTTGTAACAGATATATAATAAAATTTTATAATAAATTAATAAAATAACAAAATTTGAATTAAAATGTAGGCATGGAATAATTAGTGTACAGATATGTGTGCTCATCTGTGTTTAACAAATTCAGAAATAGTAAGCATCACATGTATTCACTTGTAAAATGCAAAACACTTGTTAAGAAACACTTTACTTTGGAACACGTGCAAAAATACAAAGGAAATATTGTTCCTTCCGGTATGTGTGCGAGCATCATTTCCTGAATCAATATTTCTATCCAATCTCACCAGGTCGTTATGTGCTATATTTACCAGCATGACTCCACTTAATCCCTATCAATCTGAAATAATATTCCATCTTAAAAGATAAATTATTTGGAACTATTTAAGAAAATACTGGTATACTTGTATTAAGTAATAAAAACCATTTCTTAATATTGATAAACTGAAAAAAATATTTTGCATTTATTATCTCTCAGGTAACCAACATTTCATGTGAGCACTCCAACCTTTTTTAAAAATAATATTGACATTGATATTAATCTAGCAGTAAACTACTTTTTTTCAAATGTGTATGATGTCATCATTGTACTGAAAAATGTAAAGGTTGAAATTAAAGACAGTGAGGAAAAAAACACTTAAAAACTAAACATACAGCATAACTTTGAGAAATAAAGGCTAGTGCAATAATGATTTGTGTGTGTGTGTGTGTGTGCTTTCATCTTACATTTTTTCTGGTCTTGTTTGTTTCTTTGTTCACAAAGCCATATACACAGTATTATTCTCATAAATCTACCTCCAGTGCTTGATTTTTAGCTTCTGAGTAGGCATAGATGATGATTTCAGTGCTGCTATTCAACATTTCTGAAATGACATTCTTGTTAAAGCATTGGGAATTTTAGATTGCATAGATTCTAAGAGTCTGGCCTTCACAGATATATTTTCTTTGCTAATGAATGTCAGGACCAGGCAAAATGACTGATATTTGGGAAAGCATCTGTGTAGTGAAGCAAGTTAAATGAAAGCAAAACAAAGCAAAAAGCAAGAGGCAGTGTGTCCAAATGAAAACAAAACAAAGCAGAAAGCAAGAGGCAGTGTGTACAAATGAGGAATGGCAGTGAAAACCTGAAAGGAGGGAAGGTGAGAGTGACAATCAGGCAACAAAGAAGGTGTACCCTGCAGTTAGGGATGAATTAGACAGAGGTGAAAATCATGTGAATAATGTCCGCTAAAGACGTTGCTAAGATATCACCTACTTTTACAGAAACATGGCGCATAAAGCCCTAGGCTGCTACAATACAAAATCTGTATAATGGCTTTTACATGTATTGGAGAAGGAAAGTGAAAGTCTGTGTGACTGATATGCAGATAGAGGCCAACACTGAGAAGTGAAGGGTTTTTTTTTTTTTTGCTTAAAAATGTGGGCAGGGCAGAGGATGCTACTGGAAGTGTGGGAAATCGGATTCCTTGCCAACATATTTTCAGAGCATAAGAGACAAGTAGTCTGGCTTATAAGGAGCCAGTGAAGTTCAGTGGCCACAAATGACATAGTGTTGCTGTGGCAAGAACCTGATTAATAGGCTTCAGGGACCGTTAGAGACTAAAATTGATTAAAAACATTAGTAAGTAAATTCCAGAAGTATATACCAAATGTGCACTTATAAGGAGCATTTATCCTTTCAGAAACTGGAATTTATAGTCTGTTTGGCAATACCATACTAATTCTACCAAGTTTATATTTCTTCAAGAGTTGATCTGAACTTGCATGTCAGCTGAAAATTGCATAATTACTTTACTGAGCCAAGTAAGCATGTCAAAAAATCTCTCTTTTCTATTAGTATTCCTAGAAACAGATTATTGAGACTATGTATAAAATAAACTGTCTTGGAGTTCTTCCAATTCACAATAGAGCAATGGAAAAAGGTGACTTTTAACTTGTCAAAATACAAGTGTAGTATGCACAATGAAAAATTAAATATTTGAAGGATTGTAAAAATTTATGCATAAAGGAAATGTAGATGGTTACGTTATTATTTCCTTTACTTGCAAATTACCTTTTATGTAAGCCAAATTCCAGCCATTTTTAGCTGCAGTTTATTTCCATCACAAATAGAATGGTAAGCTATCACAGTTCTGTAGAAGGGTATACCTTGGAGAACGTAATGAAAGAAAAGTACTTGAAGAAGATGCATTTTTGGGGTTTGTGGTGGATTTTTTGTTTGTTTGGGTTTTTTGTTTTGTTGTTTGTAGTTAGTTTTTTTTTTTTTTTGACTTTTGCAATGAATATGCAAGCTAGAGAACAGAAAATGCATGTGTGCTACTTCTTTATTTAGTCAATTGGAAGCTTCTTGGAAGGCAATTTAAAATACATGAATTTAAGTTAGCTATAGAAGTCCCTGTCCATTCACTAGGGCTTGAAAGCTGATGAATGAGATTAATTTGATTATGCTAATACCCCATCAACCACCTTGCTAGGAGAACGAGTCAACTAACACTATGCTTTTAACATAATTATTGGAATACACCCAAAATAGATTGTTCTTACTATAAATATCAATTCTAAAAATAATTAAACCCAATCCTGTGCATGAGAATCAGTACTTGCCTTAAATTGCTTATTTTTCTTTAATTTTCCCTAATATTACTGTTTTTTTGAGATTATCCCTGTTTATTTCTGAGCCAAATAGCTACTTTGATTGTGCAGCTACTGAAGATTTTGATCCTTTTAACACACTGGAAAAATGTGTATTGCCTCTCAACAGCATAATTGTCTTTTTTTTGTTTTTTTTTTTTCTCAGCTCAGAGTGAGAAACAAGGCTCCTGTAGTTCAAGCAGTTGACAAGATAAAGATGAACTGTCTATACAACTTTCTTATATAACACATATAACAAGCGCTGTAACTGCAGAGTAAACTAGATCCCTCATAAATGGCACGTCCCAGTGAAAGCAGAATGTTCCAATTAAATGATCATCCCAATTACAAGAGGCTCATGAGGATACATTGTGCTGGTGTGGTTTATAATAGTTTTCATTTCACAGATTGATTAAAACAAGCAGCAGCACCAGCTTCCCATCTTGATTACCTAATAGGAATTATTTGTTTTGTATCCATATAGGGATTCTTTCCTCTATGACAAAAACAGTGGGACTGATTGCACAGTAGGTGCCAAAATAAAAAATACCATTTTTATTCCCGTGTGGCTAAGCTGAATTCTTTGGTTTCCTGATGAAAACTCCATTGTTTGGAGAGAATTAGATATTGAGCTGCATCTTGATCCCAGAGGAATTAACTGGAAGTATTTACTCTTGAACTGAAAGCAAAGAATAACACATTTTAAACACACAAGATGAAATAAATGACCAAAATAATGAGACTTCAGTAGAATCAGGATTTTATTTAAAAAAAAACAAACAAACAAAAAACAAACAAACAAACAAACAAACAAATAAAACATAGAACTTAGCACTTAAAACCAGTGATAACTTGACTGGTGTCAAGACTGACACCAGTCTCCAGATAAACTTCGGAAAGTTGTGCACTGTTAGGGGAAAAATAATTTTCTCACTGTTAAACAAATTGTTATGGTTTAAGAACAGGTTTTTACTTGCATATAATATTGTTTTACTGTATTTTACCCTTTAAAAACCCTAAAGAGCTCCCCAAAAGAGAAACAAAAAAAACCAACACACATTTATGCATTTTCATAATCAGAATAATTCAAAAAGTAAGCTTTGCTACAGAAATAAATGAGGTTGATTGAAGCAAGTTAGTTATTTTATTAAATACTTTTGGTTGTATATCACTGCCTTTTTAAAATTGACTGAATCAAACTGAAGAGTGAGGTTATTCTTATCAGCCACTTTGTGTGTCATTTCAATGGGATGCAGAATACCTAAAATAAGAAGTTTTTGTTTCTAACACAATCAGTAGCTGACTCCAAGCAGCTAAAGTAGATGCCTTCTATTACATGATGTGATTACCTTGCTGAGAATCAACAGGGAGGAATATATCTGCATGTATTGATCATCGTTGTACCCTAGATGCAGCATCTAGTGGAAAACTAGCAGATACTCACAGAACACTCTGGAAATTTAAAACCCATTAAAGTAAGCTTCAAAATAAAACCAGTGTGCTACTCATAACCTTTCTCTACCTTCAAAATAAACAAGGAGCTTATCAGTTCCTACACTCATGACTTGACATTCCTTTTTTTTTAATGTAATGCATAATTTGAATTTTTGGTACTGGCTTTATTTTAAATGACCTTTAACCTGGTAATTAAGTCCCTTATTTAATATTACCATTAACTCCAAGAATCTTCAAGATTTAAGGTAAGAACATACTTTGATGGGTTGAACATGGGTCTTGGTCTCTGTAATTTTATGTTTTAATAAATTATGTCTGTGTATAGATGAGCACATCTACACTTATTTTTCTAGTAACTTTCAGATCATTGTGTATAAAACAATAAAATAGGTATTAACAGTAGATGTAAAACAGTATGAATAAAGCAGTATGAATAAAACAGAATGAATAAAACAGATGGTACGATCAAAGACAAAGTACTCCCACTGCCATTTTAAATGAGTCAAACTCAGAGTACTGAGGCAAGGTAGAAGTGGTATGTAAGAATGTGACTGGAAAGGAGAGGTTCTTGTGTCAATATGGACAAGATCGTACAGGGTGAATATGCAGTGAGAGTATAGATAAAAGCAAGACTTAGAAGCAATTGTGAGAAAAAATCCTTCCTACAAAAGTTCCTTTACACTTTCACAGGACTAGCATTCCACCCAAAGTCCATAAAAGTAAGAGACATTACCGCAGGTCCCCATTGCTCATCCTAACACATCTATTTGCAGGTAAAGTCCTTTACTGCTGCTTACACTTATCCATCCTACGTATACCTATAACAGATTGGCAGAATCATTTTATCTTCCTTCTCTTTGTGGATCAACGTTCCTGGCTGCTGTACCACCTTCCTTAGCTTTCCACCTTTTCCTCATCTTTTTAAAATAAGTTCATTTTGGAGACCCTCCTTTCATGAAAAAGGATTCAAGAATAACTGCTCTTATGTTTAGCCCTCAGCAGTGTAATGTACCCTTCCAGTCCTAAAGGTAACAACTGGCTCCTTTTATCCTTTGTGTTTATCTTTCTGTACAACCACTGCTTCTAGCACCATTTTTCTAACATTACTGCTTATTCTTGTATAGCCTTCTTTGGAATGTAGTATGTTATCTGTTAAATACAGCTCCTGAAATTTCTTTTTCTTCTCTCCCTAGGTATCAAAATCTAGTTACATAGTCCATTACAAGGGTTTTACCCTCATGGTAGGTTTCTTGGCTTTCATGGCTCTTGAGGGTGAAGTTTTTAGTGTGATGAATGAGGATTTTAATGTGTAACTGACATTGGTGTTAATGGGAATGGTAGTGTGATTTTCTACACTTTACATTGTCAATCCTTTGATATCTAGGACATGTTTGAGGGTGAAAATTAAATGTAAAACATTATAATAGACACTAAAATTTGAAAGAAATACATTTAAGCTTTCTTGAATTCAACTTACATTTATTGACTTCTTAAGATACACAAGAAAGTTGAAAAAAAATAATGCAATCAGAAGGATACCATAAACAAACTTTTCAATATCAGTTTCTAACATACAGTGCCTACTAGTACCTAATGGCTTCCAAATTCTTAAGTCAGTATGCCTGTTGAAAACTCTTCTAAAGATATTTATATTTTTGATATCCAGCATACTAAATATGCACAGATGTAATTTGATTACTTGATATTTCACAGAATCCTTTCTTTTTCACTAGAAAAAGATTTCAATTGTAAATATTTCTGCTTCAGAAAGAAATACTAATACGTTAAATTTTCTAGAAGCTAGAGTTTACAAAAATAATTTAAATGACAACATTTAAAGGTTGGATATGTTTGAGGCCTTTTTGTTTCTAGGAAAAAAAAAAAAAAGAATAATTCCAACAAATTACACAAGTTTTGTAGCATCTACCTCCAGAAAAATCTCTCATACAAATGCTTAACAGTAAGATATGAGTTGTGAGATTACTCACTTACTCTTGTTAAAAGCTATTATGGATCAAGCTCTGCTAAATTATGAGCAAATTATCAGCAATATCAGTTGTCTCTCTACCTGCAACTTTCCCAATAGTATTCAATACCAGAAGTGGTATTGGCAAATATATAAATGGTATTCTACAATTTGAAACACAAATAGCAAGTCATAAATATAAGGCAAAAAACTGAAAAATTATCTGAAGTTATGAATTAATGTGCCATCATTTTACATACTTAGGTGTCAAAACCAAAAACATTTAATGCATTAAAATTGCTGAGAGAGAAAGGAAAAAAAAAAAAAAAAAGGAAAAAACACAGCATTTTTGATATTGGAAACTGTGTTTAGTTTACATTCTCATGCTTGCTCTTTCACTATTAAAATAACAACTATTCTAACTCATTGTCGTGGCTTAAGAACAGCCGTAACCAGGAACCACGCAGCCACTCCCTCATTCCCTCTCCTTCCTCCCTTCCCGCTCCCAGGGGGATGGGGAGGAGAATCAAAAGAATGTAACTAACACGGATTGAGATAAGAGCAGTCCAGTAACTAAGGCATAACGCAAATCACTGTTGCTACCACCAATAATAATAATGATAAAGGAAATAGCAAGGGAAGAGAATGCAACTGCTAAACACCCGCCAACCGATACCCAGCCAGACTCGAGCAGTGATCTAACCCTTCTGGGGAAAAGCCCCCGGTTTATATAGTGGGAATGACATGCTGTGCTATGGAATACCTCTTTGGTTAGTTTGGGTCGGGTGCCCTGTTTCTGCTTCCTCCTGGCTTCCCCAACTACCTGGCAGAGCATGAGGCTCAGAAAACCTTGGTCAGACTAAACATTACGGAGCAGCAATGAAAAACATCGGTGTTAACAGAGCTGCTGCCAGCCTGAAAGTCAAAACCACAGCACTGCACCAGCTACTAAGAAGGAGAAAAATTACTGCTCCTCCTGTACACATGATAGAACTCACCCCTTATTCCATACCATTCTCATCATGCTCAGAACCCACATTGTCAATATACTGTCACTCTTATCTCATCTCTATACATATATATCAATACATCCACATTCACAGAGAGACAGACCATTCCTTAGTGCATGGATCAATCCCTACAAAACTGCTGAGTCCATCCCGTCCATGATGTTGGGCTCCACCTCTTGTAACAGTCTTTCAGAGCAGGAGAGTGAGTGTGCAGTGTTTGCACATGTGAATAACGTGGGCAATAGTGTCCATTGTTAAGCCCACCCCTTGATCATGAGTCCATCTGTATGTTGCATCTCTGCCCTGATGGCCTGAGGTGTCATGGGCCCACCAGGCTCAAAATAGTTCATCCTCCCCTTCAGCAGTTTCTGCAACTTGTTGCTGGAGACTCCATACAGCCACCTTCCACCTCTGATATTTCCAAAGCACTGGAGGGGCCCACTGGAATAGATACATAACCATACTGTTCCGCACACCTTGCCACTCCTGACTGCCCAGCCTCTGGGAAAATCTCTTGGTCCTCCTATATCATCGTCTATCCCTAGAGAAGACCCAAACATGACTCTGCTTAACTTTCAAGATCAGACAAAATGGTCCTGGGTAAAACACACTCTGTATGTGTGCCAACATGGTGATCCCCATCACAATCAGCAGGCAGGTCTCAAGGGTACCCAAAAGCCATTCAAAACCATCCGAACTCTCAAACGATGCTGCTGTCTTTGTCACTGGGGCTGGTGTAGCTGCTGTGCTTGGAGCTGGAGTAGCTGCGCTGACTGCTGCAGTTCAAGTTTGAGTAGCTAGTGTACTTGTCACTGGAGTTGCTGTACCTCCTTGTGCTTGAAATTGGAGTAGATGCATTATCTGTTGTAGTCAGAGTATGAGTAGCTGTTGTACTTGTCACTAAGGTGTGTGGGAATGTCTCCCTCATAGACTGACCACCCGAGGAGGGGAGAAAAGGTGTGTAATTGCTACACACTTCTGTTATATGCCTCCCAAATAATAGAAGTGGTGACCACACTGGGAACGCAAGCCAGATCAGTTTCATGATCAATGAGACTTTGTATTAAAGTCATTACTGCAACGTACAAAGAAACAAGAACCTTAGCCCAAGATCCCCAGCCGATATACACTACCACGGCAAATGCCAGCTGTAAGTAAGGTACAACATGCTGAACCTGTGAGATCAAGAGCAACAATTTGAGAGCCAATAAATCAGCACCGTGAGAAGTAGCTATTAATTTCAGACAGTGAATGCTTCTCAGAAATACGATTAGACACACTCTGGTCAAATCTGTTGTTATTTCAACCCTTCGAGCCTCATGTTTGTTGCCAAAAGGAACTGTCAAGGTTTAAGCCCATCTGATAACTCAGAACCACGCAGCCATTCAGTCACTCCCCAACTCATTCTTCCCACCCC